>JAHDVE020003588.1:0-147494 GCA_022606495.2 Halesus radiatus
CTAAAATGATTTTTTTTTATTAAAAAAACCTTTGTAACTTTTTCCACTTATTTATTTTTCGACCGGACCGGTTTCACCCTATCACAAGCATCGTCAGATTGGCACAATTAAAACTAAATCTATGGTATATATAGTATCGATGTCAGGAGTGACTCCCCCTGCTTTCTAATATTGTTTTTAAATTTGTTTTATTGCTGACGGTACTGTTTACTATTGTTTTTAAAAACTACTTTCGGGTTGGTTTATTAGCCTCTGGAAGACGGATTACTTTGTTCTTGTTCACTGAAACGACGGGTTTTTAAAAAATTATATAAAGTCATTCGTGTCAGCTTTTATTTGAACAGATGGTTACTTCTGGTTTTGTTTTTCCCTGTAATTTCAGTCTTCTTTGCTAAAATGTCCTAACCTAACCTAGTTTATTATATTATGTACACGTTGATAGTTGTCGGTGAAGGTCAACAATGTCTTTATAAATATTAAATAAATTTTGCATATTTTGTAAGTGGTGACATGAAGTTAATAAGAAGTGTTAATAAATGTTCTAAGTGATACTTACTGCAGGTTAAATTTGAAATTGAACTGCCACGTGGTGTAGCCGGGAGGGGTTTTGCCATTTTCGTCCATAAAGGTGAGTCCCAGTTGTATTATTCGTAGCAAATCCACATTGCATCTGCAATATTTAATCAGTACATGTAAATAACGAGTCCATGAAATAAAACAAGCTGCATTATTCAGACTTCTTCAAGAAATGAACCTTCTGATTTTTCCATTCACCCAGGACATCATAATAAGGAAATCCAGTCTGTTTTTTAATATTTTTTTTATCAATAATGCCGTTCAAACTTAAATACCAGTATAGTTCGTTTTTTTTCAAAAGATGGTTTTCATATTTAAAATAATTTTCAAAGATAAATTTTTTCAAAGGTCGTCAAAACGCTCCAAATCTATTGTAATGTACTCATGAATTTTTTAGAAGCTTTAACTCGAAGAATAATAATAGTATTGAGCATTAACATTAGCAAAATATCCATACTGACAATTGCTTTGCTCATGAATACTCTAATTTCTGTTATTAATAATAGTTTAAAAATATAAAAGCAGTTAAATTTTTAGAAAGTCTCGAATTTTTGCATGCAAAATCTAGTAGTGAAAATATCTAACTGCAAATTCGACAGTCCAGTGACGTCACACGCAAAAATGCATACATTTCTGGCGTTTTAACGGGCTCTAAAATTTTTTTATTTTAACAATTATTTTAACTATGAAAACAAAGTTTATAAAAATAAAATAAAAAATACTGGTATTTGTTAAAACGTCAATATTGACTTAAAAAAAAAACGTACTGCAGTTCCTTATTGCCGAGAATAGTAAAGAAATTTGATTTTCACCTAATAATATTTTTGTGGAGAATTTGATAACTATACACTGTTGACAACAGAAAATGTTCCATAATATTTATACCATGTGTAAGGTGACTAGCGTACCTGAGAAGTTGATATTGGTAATCAGCCGTAGATCTGAACTCTCCTATTGGTCGAGCCACGACTCCGGGAAACTCTGTGTCCATGGCCACCCAATGGTATTTCTTCACTACCTTCAATTAAAATAACCCAATAAATCAACATCATAAAAATTTTAACACAAATTTTTTTTTTTTACTTTTTTGTAATCATTAGGTTCCTCAATATTTTTTTAGGTAGAACAACTATTCTGCCAAGCAGTAAATTGCAACTATATTTTTTCATGTGAAAATACCGCAGAAGAGTCCGGATTGCCTGGAGTCGGTAGAAGAATGTGGGGGTTAAAAATAGTACAAATTAATAACATCTAACAGGCATAATATTAAGGCTTTGCAAAACAGAAGTTCTATGGATATATTACAAATATCCCTTAAAAACTGGAGGTTTTATGTACTTAAAAAATAGATATTTTTATTTTTGAAGATAGTGGAGGTTTTATGAACTTAAAAAATACATATTTTTATTTTTGAAGATAGCGGAGGTTTTATGAACTTAAAAAATATATATTTTTATTTTTGAAGATAGCGGAGGTTTTATGAACTTAAAAAATAGATATTTTTATTTTTGAAGATAGCGGAGGTTTTATGAACTTAAAAAATACATATTTTTATTTTTGAAGATAGTGGAGGTTTTATGAACTTAAAAAATACATATTTTTATTTTTGAAGATAAGTAGGAGGTTTATGAACTTAAAAATACATATTTTATTTTTATGAGAATGATGGGGAGTTTATGTACTTAAAAAATAGATATTTTTATTTTTGAAGATAGTGGAGGTTTTATGAACTTAAAAAATACATATTTTTATTTTTGAAGATAGCGGAGGTTTTATGAACTTAAAAAATACATATTTTTATTTTTGAAGATAGCGGAGTTTTTATGAACTTAAAATATAGATATTTTTATTTTTGAAGATAGCGGAGGTTTTATGAACTTAAAAAATAGATATTTTTATTTTTGAAGATAATCTCTAATAAGTCAACGGGCTGAAAATGTAATTATATAAAAATCCCTCGATACAAATAAATCGTTAACTGTACTCCAAAAATTAAAAAAAAAACGGGTTTGTTCTATTATTTAACATGTTATAGGTTTGAAAAAAATCATAGTGTTTCTTTAAATGATACTTAAGACATATTCGTCTTGAGACTTTTGATGTATCTTAAATATTGGGAGTATGCATTAATTTGGGCGGTTTTCTAAGAGAGAGGGCGTTACTAGTACTATTTCGCGTCGTGTTCATCCGTGACTATATTCATTTGAAAGCTACTGTCATTGCGCATCTTTTTCAGTATATGTCATTTGGTTGAAGCGTAAACAACAATTTTTTCTATTCATTTTAAAATGTCGAACTTTGTGCCAGATAAAGTGTTTTTGCGGGGAGTTCTTCTTCATTACTTTAACATGAAGAAAAGTGCTACCGAAAGTCATCGTATTTTAGTGAAGGTTTATGGTGACCATGATCTAGCTGATCAAACGTGCCAGAAGTGGTTTGCACGGTTTAAAAGTGGCAATTTCGACTTAGAAGATGAAGAACGACCCAGACAGCCAAAAAAGTTTGAAGATGAAGAATTGGAGGCATTGCTCGATGAAGATGCGTGCCAAACGCAAGAAGAACTTGCAAAATCATTGGGAATTGATCAAGCAACCATTTCCAGGCGTTTAAAAGCATTGGGATTCATCCAAAAGCTTGGAAATCGGGTGCCGTATGAATTGAAGCCAAAAGACATTGAACGCCGATTCTGCATGTCGGAAATGTTGCTTGAACGCCACAAAAAGAAATCATTTTTACATCGGATTGTCACTGGTGATGAAAAATGGATTCATTACGATAACCCCAAGTGCAAGAAATCGTATGTGAAGCCCGGCCAACCATCAACATCCACGGCAAAGCCGAATATCCATGGCGCCAAGGTAATGCTCTGTATTTGGTGGGATCACAAGGGTGTGTTGTATTATGAACTGTTGAAATGGGGTCAGACGATCAAAGGGGACCTCTACCGAACACAATTGATTCGTTTGAAGAGAGCGATCGCGGAAAAACGACCAGAATATGCGACTAGACATGAATTCATAATTCTTCATCATGACAACGCTCGGCCACATGTTGCAAGACCGGTTAAAAACTATTTGGAAAACAGTGGGTGGGAAGTTGTACCTCACCCGCCTTATAGCCCAGACATGGCCCCTTCTGATTATTACTTGTTCAGATCAATGCAGAATCCCCTCACCGGAATACGCTTCACTTCGGAACAGGTTATCAAAAATTGGCTCGATTCGTTCTTGGCCGGCATGCCGGAGAAGTTCTTTAGGGATGGAATCCACAAACTGCCAGAAAGATGGACAAATGTCGTAGCTTCCCATGGACAATACTTTGAACGTTGAATGTATAACCATTTTTTCACAATAAAGCCTTAATTTTCGAAAAAAAAACCGCACGAATTAATGCATACTCCCAATATGTCGTGTTTTATTAATATTTTTCGAATTGTCACTTACGTCCATTTATTCTAAACGCTCTTTCTATCTTTCGAATGATCATATCTGCCTTTCAACAGCGGTCAGTTGGGATTCAGAGCCGATGCTCTGACAGACAGACCTCTTCCCTAAATCTAAATTCTCGGAGATTAATGCGGGGCCTTAATGTTACAACAGCTCTATGGATGATTTATCCTCACTTCAAAGCACTAATTTACTAGTACTCAATGTTGAAAATATTTCAAAAGAATTTAGTACTCAATGAGCAAACAATTTTTACACGTATCGATAGATTATGTTTCAGCGGCAAACAGCTACATATTCTGAAGCGTACTGCTCCGTTGTAACATCTGTTTCTGATACATGTAAGGTTTTATCAGAAAGGGGGAGAGATTACAATGAATATATCTGCGGAATGACATTAGTAGTCTAGGAGTCTCTTAACCTCTCGCATGCCAGAAGTAATTTGGCACATTGGGCGCCGTTTGCTAGCTGACAGTAATTTCGTAATTACTCACTGTTATTTTGCAAAATAATGTTTTCGTAAATTGTGCTGTATTAACAGATAACGCATTAATGTTTTTATCAAAATTGTATATTAGCATAAGAAATTTCCCCAGAATAGCTACGGATTTTCAGAGAAATGTTTTTTTTCTCCTTCATTCCATATTTAAAAAAAAACTTAAAATAAAGAAACCCAAAGATATTGTTACGGTTTTATTATCTTTTCATAAGGGTGGTTCACAATGAGGATAAAATAATATGATGTTTCCCCTGAATAAATAACAATGAAAAGTGGAATTATTTTGAATGGAGCTTCCACACTCGCTACACACTTTTTGACAAATAAAATAAACATGTCTGCACGTGACTAAACGACAATATTAAAATATATTATTTCCTTGCAAAATCAAATCGGGTGCCAGGCTAGCGAATGCCACTGCCCACTACAGGTTAAAATATGATAATATTCACGTGTCACCCGTAATGGTCACCGCCGGTGAACAAAAGTGCTTCTTACCTGTCTTATCGTCCGGAACTCCTCTTCTAAGTTATGTTTCCAGACATCTTTAATACCACATTCTTCGTTGGATGGAATGCTGACAGCCACTCCGCTTGCTGAAGGCATTGTCTGCAAACACAAACATTTGCACATTACAACCAACAACGGAAGGAACATGAGACGAAAGCTACATAAAACTTGAAATACTTAAAATTTAAAATGAAACAATTAGTGTCTAGCTAAGGATGAATATGATTTTAAATACTATTTGAGATTACCCAAACAGAAAACTAAAATATATAAAACTACTAAATACTGTGTAGGTATATACACATTTGAAATATTCTCACATCTCAAAGTGCAACTAATGCACCCACAGTGAATTTGTGATCATATAAAAAAAATTCACAACCTCTACGTAAACTTTACCTGCATAAATATACCCAAAAAACAAGTAATAAACTAAACTTTTATTGAACTGATTATTATCTCGGTTTGATTTTTTTAAGCGATAATGTTAACTTATTGATATATTATATAAAGCGATAGATTTATATGTTTCAATGTCAAAAAGCAATTGTATAACTAACCCAAATGGTTTAGTAAAGAAGTTATCCAAGTTGTTTTTCAAAAGAAAATTTCTCACAAAATACATGAAACAACAAGGAATATTAGCGATTATATTAAATTTCATGATTTAAGCTCAAAATAAAAAAAAATTTCAAATATATGTTAGAATAGTTAGCAATTGCGAATCCGCAATCTGCACTATAAACAAAAAATAATGGATAACCCCCAAGATGTAGAAAACTTATTTGCGAATACTTTCTGATTCCCCGTTATATGACATTAAAATTGAGGGTTCGATTGGTTTGAACATTTGTGCGTTTGATGAAACCGATATTAAAGATCAAACCGCACTACGGCGGCGCGGCGCGTCAAAGTATTCTCACGGAGGTAACTCTGTTGTGCGTGTGGTGAAGCGCCACTCTCGTAGAGTTTGTTTCATACAAAGCAGTGAAAAGAATATTCCGTGTTAAAGTGGTGCGCAGTGCAGTGCCACGCCACTCTAATACAGTTTGAAAAAGAAAATTATTTCTACAAAATAAATCTGCAGGCCCTTATAATGTACCTTCATTCTTTCCATTAAAAGGTATGTACATCCATTTTAACAATTCCATTAATGAAAATTTTTAACTTCTCACTTAAAAGTGGAATTTTACCCTACCATGAAAAATTAGTTTCTTATCACCATCTTTAAAAAGGGTCATAAAAATGACATCCTAAATTATGACTCACTTTTGATGTTGATTTTGCTATTCACTGTACCCATACTTTTTTTTCACTTTTCTTTTTATTTATTGTTCTTCATGCCCTTGGAAGAACAAGGTTCTATCTGACACAACAATGTCATGCGATAATGGGCTTTATACAATGCTACTTTGGAGTTCATTATCGCATATGATTGCCGAGTCAGATGGAACCTCGTTGCTCCAAGGGCACATTGTGTCGATTGATTTTGTTCCTTCCTTATTTTTTATATTCCATTGTTTGCCACAATGCCAATATGGACAATATTACATTGCACATCCCATATAGTTGGGAATAAAACTATTATTATTATGTAAATGAATTAACACTAATTGTTTACATATAAGCCCAAAGGGCGTAAATAAATAAATAACAGCAGTATTCAATAAGCATTTGAAGAAGTAATTGATAATGGTAATAAAATACAAACAAATAATACAACAAAATATATGTGGTTTTAAATTTATGAGTACAACATACGCACAGAATACTGATAATACCTATTGAAATGAAAATATCTACCAGAAATCAAAATATTGAACAAACTCGACGAAAACTAAGAGATAGGTAATACTTTTTTATATTAACAATAGCAATAATTATTAGGATTCTTTAAAGCAAAGAGCAATATTTTAGTTCACTATTTATCACCAATAACTTATAAAAACTCACTTGTTAGTAAACCAAGGATATGTCAAATAATGGGTAATGAAATTTAGTTCTTACTTGACCATAATATTTCAAAATGACAATGTTGCCGTAACAAATTCGGTTGACTAACGAAATATGAAAAAAAACTTTTTCATTTCAAGGCTTTCTTACAAATTAAAGCCATTATTACAGAAGCTGAGAGTTAAATGGGAAATGAATTCTTGAAACAAGCAAAGATAAATTCTACACTATTTATCGACAACGTAAAGGTTCTTTGAAATAATTAGTGACCGATTTTTTAGTAAAATCATACATGGTAATCTGCACTAACATTTTGAAAGAATTAATAATAACAAAACAGGCACAATTTTTGAGAATTTACAAGGTGGTATCTTGAACGTAGCACATAATTTAACAAGTTTCGGCAATTACTTATGATTTATGAATAATATTACATTCACAATAATAACACAGGTCAGTGTTGAAACATTGTGGATATCTTGTGTACAGAAAAGATAAGATATATCCCGTGGAGGTTTCTTAGAAATGTATTCATTATGTTCGTGTACTCATCACCATGTTTGAACTAACAGCTAGGGTTTATGTCCTTTCAGCAGTATCTCCAAACAAACATCCTCGTATCAACACACTAAACATTGCTTGCACTTGACATTTCAAAGATTTAACTGTTTCCTCGAATCAGAGTGTTGAATTAGATTATATGGCATATCTTAACGAAACAAGAAGTTATCAGTCTGTCGGCTGTTAACAGAACTCCCAGCGAATGATGGATGGCACAATATTTGGGCGGATATTTCAGCGCTCACCTGTCGCGGGGTGTCGTAGTGAGTGTCCTGCCCCTCGAGCGGCGCTGAGCCCCACTTGGAGCCGGGGGAGCCCGACAGAGAGCCCCGAAGCCCCCCGAGCTCTGACACTTTGTCGATATTTGCTTGCAATATCGCGTGCTCGGTGATGTCAAAATCTGATTTAATCTTCATTGGTTATGTTGCAAAACTGAAAGGACGGCACATAATGCAATTTGCACAATAATTAATCCACCGCTTCTCTAAATAGATACACGATAGCATTCGTACAGCATTCACAGTAGTTTCATTGCATTTCACATAGAATTCTAAGCTCGTATCATTCAACAAACTACTACAAATGATTTGGGAGGGAAATGTCAATGATTACTAAAACAACCAAAATGAAGGGTATCGCGTGTTTTTACGGCATTTGTAAGTTAGGATAAAGATTATACGCACTCATGTTTTGTAATAGGCCGACATCAAATAGTATTTATGCAGACACAGAACAAACAACATAAACAAGACGCTGCAGTACGATCGCCATCTTGTTACATGACGTTAGTTGCGTCCGCGCGTTGTCGCAGTGCGCAGTGTGTGGCGGAAGTGACTAGCGCCGCCTGTGGCCTGCTCTCCAAACTACCTCATCGCTTACTGGACGGTTGGTAACTTGGATAAAGTAGTTCAGATTAAAATACATAGGTTCATCCTTAAAAAAGTGTCGCACGTCTCCGGTTTTCTTTGCCGGCGCAGACCGAAAAATAAATCTCTTTCTTTCGAAACTGTCTTTTCTTCATAACTTTGAATAATTTAGAGCAAAAAATTAAGGGAAAAGTTCTACAATAATTTATACTCGTTTTTGGGTAAACTTTTTTTTGTATTTCTTCGAACTATGTAACGATTTTTAGACATTTTGTAGAGTTCTAAACTAACTTAAATTAAACAAGTACAGAAATAATTAGACATTATTAGGCGAGGGTAGTGGGAGTGGTGTTTTGCTGGCGGGGGGGGATTCAAAATAACCAGGAACCCATACTATTTCACACTTCAAATCACGATTAAAATATAAAAAAAATATATAACCTGGATAACTGCTTGCGGTTATGAATAGAACAAATCAAAATTGTAAGAAGACAGAAAATGAAGACTTAAAGACATAAAAATTTAAATAGGCGGTACCAGATAAAAGTTGACATTACCATAAGATGTCTTAAGTTCACTGAAAGAAAAATCGCATATAAAAAGAGAACGTTATGTTCGTTTTGTAAAACACGGATATGGAAGTAGGGGACCTAATAAGTCAGTTGTCAATAAATCTATGGTCGGGAAGGAACATAAAAAAAATCCGGGACTCTTGCTATTCTCAAAAAAACTTAAAACTAATATACCAAAGACCAAATTCGAAACTTGCCTTTCCCATATACGCACCACAAAAGAGCGAATCTCAACTTCAAGCAATCTCTGGTGACGCTCAGCTTCAAAGCAAATTCTACAGTATATTTGTAGTCTTGCAATGAGTGAGATGACCATGACATAGCGTATTTATTGATGTTGTCGCCAATAAGGATATGTGGACATCGAAAGCTAAATAGTCAGTTGTAAAAAAAAGGTAAATCGAATTCAATAATGTTATTATTAAATTCTAAATAAAAAAATAAATATAGCCATTTCAACCAAAGTTTCAATTCTGAATGGTGATCTTTCACCGGGGTGATACTGACAGTATCTTCCACTTTGGAACGTGACGCAAATTGAAACAATGCACATTAATTAAATTAAATTTATTTGCGCACACCGGGAATCGAAGCCGTGTATTTTTAAATAACAACAGTAATAAAGATTTAATTTTATTAAAGCTTAAAATCCTATGTTTTATCACAAATAATAAATAAGTAATATGAAAAGAGAAACTTTTTTTTCTATCACCATCTGAATTGTTAATAAAAAATAATTATTATTAAAACATCGATAGTCGATATTTAAACGTATTGGCTTCACATCACTAACTTTAACGGTGGCGGGCATTGTGCGGCAACTCTTTCGTACGTCAATAAAAAACTTTAAAAAATCGTTAACCCTTACCACTCCATTATTTTTTAATATTTGTTGTCAGCCAACTACAATTTAAATAATGTCAAAATATTTATTTATTGATAGGAAGTTACAAAAAGGTTATTTTATAGTAAAACAAAAACGGAAAACAGTCAAAATCTTATTAAAAAGTGAATTTAAATGTTTTTTATCGAATAATCACAAGAAACAACGTCACATGTCAAATTTTGCGCGCGAAAATACACCACGCAGACACGTCTTATCTTGTCGGCCGCCAGCCGACAACTGAGTTATAGTGTACAAATAGTGATGTCGGCTGGCACCCGACAAAGGAGTGGTAAGGGTTAATAACAGATTTCGTAATCTTATTTAGTACTAATTGGTGAAATAATATTCCATTTGTTATGAAATTTACTCTGCCGGCCGTATTTTCACAAAGCTGTACTGAACGCGACGGCATTTTGAATAAATCGAGGCCAAACATCATGCTTCGGCTACGAAAGGGCAACTAAGAATCGAGTTTTTTGTAAATTAAAAATGACGCCTGATAAAGCGCCGTCGGCCGTCAGTCGTGCGCTCCTTATAGTATATCTCTTTATATTCCATGATCTGAGGTCGCACACCTTTGGGAGTCAGGCCGAACCCAATGAAAACTGAATTTATTTGGAGCATTGTAGTTCCGGAAATAATATGTTATTATACTTTAGTAACAATAAACCGTAGTTCTTGATATCACCGCCAGTTGGCACTCGGTGGCAGAACTACTCCCAACTCCTAACTAGTTCATACACTCTTAACTACATTCCTAGTTAACTATTACTTCATCTCGGTAAACTTTGAACTTTACGGCAGTTTTAGTTTGATCGGGAAACTAACCCCATGTGACTTATCAGGTTTCCATCCAACAAACTATTCTAAAGAAAGTTAACATCTCCGTAAACTCTTTTAAAGATAATGATGAAAAATGGATAGAGCTTCAGGGTATACCAATAGATATCCAGGGCCGGTCCTATGCTGGCGCAACTGGAGCAGTCCGCTCCGGGCGCCAACTTGTCAAGGCGCTAAGGCGCTGATAATACCAGCTGACGCAGCGTCCTTGAGGTTATTTTTCACTAAAACAGGGCTATGCAAATCATCCAAATATTATTATTTACATTAATTACTACTTAGGCGCCTGTTAACGTGCCAAGCGCCTAAATAAGTACGTAAGTAGTATATTAATTTTTAAAACCTCGTGAAATTGCGAATCAAAATAATTTTGTGAAAAAATCAACAATTATATATATTAAAATAATTATGCCTGTTAAAAAAATTGTCAACAAACCTGGCGAAACTAGCACGCATGCGAAAGAAGAAGATCAAATGCTGGATATTGCAAATGACAGCAGCCTTAAAACTATGTTCGAGACAACAACTCTGCCGGTGTTCAGATATTTCAATCCGTATGGAGATCCGGATCACCGAGCCGACTCATTCACGAACAACTCACCTCTACTCCACAGGATTATGTCTGTAGTACTCAGTATTTCCTCCCTCGTACTACATAGGATTGATAGGGACAGGATCGTCGTAAGCAATTTAGGTGTTACTTTCTATTTGACAAAGAGCGCCAAAATTTTGCTTCCGCCGGGCACAGTTTGGCTAAGGGCCGGCCCTGTAGATATTATGAGTACAGTAGAATCGTTTTGTTGTAGTGGTGTACTGCATCGTAAGACTTCTGGGGTCTAAACTATTTCGAACCAACTTGAACCACTCTATCGGTGTGCACAATTACATTCAAACGTCTGCTCTCTAAAATGATTTGCCTGTTCTCCTTGAGTCGTTTCCTCATTGCTGAAGATCGTGACCTCCCTCCAATCTCCTTCTCCCTGGTGTACAAGGCTCCTCCACTCCTCGCGATCATGCGTTGCGTAGAGAGCCAAGGACACCGGCAAAGTTCCGGACGCCTGCGAAATTTGGTCACTGGAATCGCACGTGATGTCCTAACACGCGAGGGGAAGAATCCAAAATAAGGGTGGCGAGGGGCGAGCTACGTTTGTCTGTATGTGTCACCTTTTTTATTGCTACTTGTTAACTAATTAAGGTAGGAGAGTTTCGCTTATTGCAGTCGACGCGCCTTTAACACGTAATACCCGGAGGTTCAAAATAAAACACATTCGGCGATGGTGGGTCCAGATAGACCCGGCTGAAATGATGAAATTAAAAGGCTTTTTTATGCATTTTTCGTTCATATCCTTACTTTTATATGATATTATGTAATTCCTCATAAACTCATAACATATCCCTTGTGTTTCTTGTATAAAGATAGATGTTTTAGAAATTAGTATTCCGTAAATGTTGCGGTTCTTCGATATGCAACAGCGCGGGCATACCACGCGAGAGCAAAACCACGACTAAATCGGTCGCGTCTTGAGACAACCGCTGCCGACGGTCAGGGGAATGAGGAGGGCAGTGCGGGAGGGGGGATAAGGACTCGACCCAGGAAGTCAGTGGAAGCGAACATTTTTGTTTCTATATTTATTAACATTTTCTGGAAATCGATGGTGTGCATTTACAAGTATATCATGTATTATTTAAAATACCAGAAATAAAATCACTTATTTAATTCTTCCTTGTGGCTGTACCTCTAATAGAAAGATGTGTAAAAAGAAAATAAATTAAATTTATAGCCATATTATATGATGATTGCTTATGCAAATATTAGAAAATATTATATAATGGCGTTCTTATTTGAGTATTTAATTTTTTCACACATTTATTTGTCACAATTAAAACCATTGAATGACATACATTTTAGTTAAAAATACTAAAACTTTTATTTTTCAACAAAACAAATTTAAATGAACAATTTTCATTAAAAAATTAAAGGAATCCGGAATTTGACAAGTTGATCTGCAACGGATTCACTCAGATTTCCTACATTAACTGCATTATCACTTCCATTTTCACTTTCAGATATTTCCTCTAGTAATATGTCTTCCGGATCACTTTCAAATTCTGAATCCAATGCTTCGAATTCCAAGTCGCCATCATCACTGATCTCACTGTTAAGTAGCTTTTCAATCTCATTATCAGCTAAATAATGTTGCCTTGCCATTGCGTTAGTACGGTACGAAATAAAAAAAATTAAAACAAAGTTATAAAAATATAATCACAATACTAGAAATGTGCCCGAATGGTTGACAACATCTGCGTGTTAAGGACTGCGAGAGACAAAGACGGAAGGATAGAGCGAGAGATATACTGTTTCGTCGGCTGCTCAAATTCAAATGAGAAGAGATAGAGTTTTTGCGTGTTTTTATACACAATTATTCTAATAACTTATTTAAAACGTGTCCGATGTTAATCATTTTTGAGTCGAGATGTGGGTAAATATTTGATAAAAGCATAGACAAGAGGAAATTAACCTAAACGAAATATTTGCGGCAAAATCTTTTATTTAAAAAACACTGGGTCAAATCAGACCCATCACCGGAGTCGAGGTGTTAAATATCAAATGTTAGAACACACGTTCCTACGTCGATTGTTCGTCGATTTGGACGAAATGTGAGAGAAAAGGTTTTTTTCCTCAAATTTAAATGCGCCCCCCCCCCCTTGAGTTTTTTCTCTATCCGCCACTGAGTCATAAGGGCTCGGTAGATCACCGGAGTGACTTTCTGGAGTGTGGTAGTTAAAGATGTGAAATTGTGAGTATTGCGTGTTTAAAATAAGTGATGCCCGATAGATGGAGTTTTGGGTAGAATTAGTGTTGCATCGAGGAAGGCTAAGAATTTGGTTCGATCTGGTTAGTCTATTGGGAACTCGTAGTTTTTTTTAAATTTTTTAAATTTTTATTTTATTTGTTTCTATTCAAAAGTTTTACATGTATGTGATTTAAGTAATACATAATTATAAGGACAGTATGTAAGTATAATGCATATTATTATAACAAAAGTCGGATCCGTTGTAGGAGTTCCGAGCAATCTGCGGTGGATCTAGCAATTTTCTGCAGAAAGAATACATCAGCCGAGATTCTTCGCTCTTCCAACGACAACATGTTAAAAAAACACGAGCGATTCTTGGTGATTTATATGGGGACGGTAGTTACAAAAAACTAGGTATCGTAGGAAGCGATTTTGAACACGGTCCAAGTTGTGTACATATTTTTTTATATTGTAGGTTCCATACTTGTGATGCATATTCTAGTATATATAGTTGGCAGTAGTAATAGTGAATCTTCCTGGCGAAGCATGATTTTTATACAAAATTTGGTGCATGGTCCTATCTCTTATATTTATGATATCTATGGGGTACACCGTATACCAATAATACCTAAAGGTTCTTATACATTAAAATTATTTGTATTTTGGTAGTCTGCAATACCTAACATATATACATCTTATAACTAATCATCAGGGGCGCACTGGTTCCAGAACGTCGATTAAAGTCTGGCCGACGTTTTATTTTAACATTTATTATGTCCTTCTTACAATTTTACGAATCTTATCAGCTTTGTGCTTGCTAATCACAATAATGTAAGAATCAACTTCCACGTACCTGGTAACAAAACTTATTACAAATAAGTTTATTTAATTCACACTATATGTTACATTCTTTACTTTTATTTTTATTAACATTTTACAAGTTCATTAAACATTTTACTTTTAACCTACCATATATGCAGATACACGTGTGCATGCACATGTACGTATGTATTGTGTATATATACATGCGTTTATATGCACTTATTGTGTACTGCATATAAGAAAAAAGGTAAATTTTCATTAAAAAAAATTTTAAATGTTGTTATTTGAGACATGAGATGGTAACATATTATTTCTCAATCTTGTTCAATAACAAACAATACCTTTGATGAATATTTCGGTCATCGATACAAAATATTAAATACATCCACTATACTTCTAACTTCACAATTTAATCAAATTAACTGTTATGTAATATATTATGCATCTATACTTTTTCTATTGTACCTTATTTTTTTTTCACTCATATCATGCAATATGAACAAAACTTGTCAATTTGACTGTCCTAAAACAGGAACATCCCAGTTGGACACTCAAAGTGTTCATACTGTAAAACATTTTTCTGAATTAAAAAAAAATAAGAAAACAAAATAAAACAAAAATAGGTACGTATTATACATTGTAATCGTGAGATATTATCACTACGTGCTGGCTTTCTTAAAGGCGTGCTTTCCCTGAGTTCACCTGAGCAAAGCGTTTGTCTTTACAGTAGCAGGTTGCACCCCTTTCTCGTAGGTCAGTTTAATACTTTTTTCACTCAGGAAATTTTACGTCTCATCATCGTATGGTGGGAACTATGGAGTGAAATTTAATGATAGCTTCTCAGACACAATACAACAGTGAATTAGGCACATGTTTGATCAATTTATGCTATAAATGTGTCATTATGAGTGATATACTCGTATAATACCCTGAACCGAAATGCTCTCAAGGCGGTTCTACCCAGTAGCGACGATGTCAAGAAACTGCTTTTTAAGACATACTGTACTGCCCTATGCACTGTGACCTGTGGACGCGATACTCAGTAGCGCAATGGGACAAGCTGAGGGTGTGCTACGACAACACATACAAGCAACTTCTCCGACTTCCAAGGTTCTGCAGTGCCTCTACGATGTTCTCTAAAAGGGGGTCCACTCATTCCCCGCCTTACTCCGCCACCGACTAGCCAACTTCTGGGGTAGGACACGAAAGTCAACTAACGCCATTGTCGTGGCTGCATCCTCCAGTGGCTCAGCTCTCCACTCAATGAGCAATGGATGTAAATGACGCAGCTACCACACTGAAAGACGATCCCTTAATTTAATTTTAAAAATATGTATTTTGTTATTTTCTTTCTTTTATTTTTATTTTCATTTTCATTTTCATTTTCATTTTTATTTAATTATATTTTTATGTAACAATTATTTTTATAAACAATAATTATTAGCCTGAAACACTCATCCAAATTGAAAAAACCTTCCGAGAAAAGATAAATGTCGCCGACCGGACTCGAACCTGAACCCTTCTGATTGCCGGTCAGATGCTCTACCGTTGAGCTACGTCGGCTTATCGCAAACCCGCCAAGTTAATCAATATATACTAGTGTTTTCATTCAATAATTACTGTTTTTATTATATTTCACTTGTAAACAACCAACTTTATTAGTATGAGAAAGGCTTGTAACGACTAAATCCCTCAATAGATGGCGTCGAGACAAATTATGTCTACATTTTATTGGTGAAAAATGCTTTGACTTGTCAAATATTTTTTTATTAATTGATAAACTAAAGTTTTTTAAGACAAGATTTTTGTGCATAGCGCAAAGGGTAACAATTATTTTTTATAAACAATAATTATTAGCCTGAAACACTCATCCAAATTGAAAACACCTTCCGATAAAAGATAAATGTCGACGACAGGACTCGAACCTTTTTATGTGTTCATATTTTTATATTCCTATTTAAAAAAAAACTAACTATCCCGCCGTTTCCCCGCAGGGGTAGGCAGAAAGGATGGACCGCCAAACAACTCGATCTTGGCATACATGTCTTGCTTCATTCACATTTATACATCGTCTTATACATTCTCTTCTATTATTCCGACTTCTGACATGACCCGACTCAAGTATTTGATTCACTTGATCGTGCCATGTCTTACTTGGGCGTCCCGTGCTTCTTCATCCATTCAAATTCGCCTCATTCTCATACTCCTTTCGTCATTCATTCGCTCTACACGCCTAAACCATTTAAGCTTCCTTTTTTAATCTTACTCATTACGATTAAATCAGCCTTGCTTTCTTTACGAATCTCAATATTTTTCACACAATCATACATGGTTTTACCACCCATTCGCCTTAGAGTTCTACGGCATTCAGTTTACTTTCACCCTTCCTTGCCACACTGCCATACATCAGGGTTGGTATCAGCACTCCATTGTGAACTGTTAGCTTCGCTTCTTTGGACAACTTTTTATTAGCGCCAACCACGTTCAGTCCTCCGTTATGGGAGTTTGCTGCATTCACCCTTTTTTCAATACCCCTATCAGTCTTTCCATTTCATGTAAACGTAGTTCTTAAATATACAAACTTATCTACCTCCTCCAAGTATTCATCATCCACAACTATATTGCACACTGTTTTCGTGCCCTCTTTTTCAAACACAAAAAAAAAAAACTTATTTAATTTAAAATGACTTAGTTACATTCATCATTAGCTCATTCTTCATACATACTTCGTTCGTCCTAGATACGAGGGACTGTAGATCTTTCATATTTAAATACTTAAATAAAAATAGACAAAGAAAGGAGAAAAACCCTTAATTTTAAATGTGAGTAAAATATACTTCTCGCATCCATTAATGGGCTAAGGAAGAACGCTTCCATTCTGGGGTTAAATTGTGTGACAAAGCGCACTGCTGTTGCCTTTCTTGCTTCTTATGAATGTATTTTATTTTGTTCATAACATTGTCATGAAGCCAGCTGCCTGTGGCCGTGGCTCATATTCTTGCGGTCTGCTATAACCACCGAGTATTTTCTCCGTGGCCGTAATACAAAAGCAAACTTTCCGGTGCTGGAAATTAACGATTGCACCCCTGATCCAAAACACTTTATAAACGATTAAGCATTCGTCAGTCTCTCCGTAATTATTATTATTATTTGGAAAGGTTCCACGTATTCCGGTGCGGTGTAGGAAGACTAACCCGTACACAATTCATACAGCTCGCTTGTACTCGTACACCGTCCCGCACATCCCACACCCACAACTCTATTATAATTCAAATAAGGGATTAAGTATTCACGCATATAGGAAATAATTCATTGTTGTTGGCCCATTTCAAACGAAACAACCTGAATTGCTCGAAACGAATCAAAATATTCTAATTTAAGTAATTTGTTCGTGTAGCGACGTTGAAATTATTTGACGGGAAGATAATACAATTCGTAAAGGGAATCACATCGGCAAACAAGGAATTAGTTTGTCTTGTCCTTAAACTACTTAAAGTTATAATAAGGAAATCCAGTCCAATTTAAAAAATAATAATAATATCAATAATGACGTTCCAAATTAAATACCAGTATATTTAGGTTGTTTTTGTAAAGTTAGTTTTCATTGATAAAATAATTTACAAATTTTTAATTTTTCAAAGCCCACCAAAACGCTCCAAAAACCAGTAAACCATAACTAAACATAAGTAATAAAATTATGTATCTTTTTAATATGTCTACACTCGGGTAATTGAATTATATTATATAAGACGTTTATTATCGGACTTCAGACAAGTTCAAGTTATACGATAGACAGCGCAGCCGACCAGCCCGCCACAATGCTACCAACCCAAGCATCGTATTTTCGTTCTCACAACTACCGACATGACAGATACATAACATCCTTTCCTCCTTCCATTTATTTTTTTAATTGTTCAAGTTTTATTAGATTTTTGGAAAAGACAATAAAAAAGAACTTAAAGGTAATCTAATCACCATGACTGAATCGTACAGGAGGTTTCACAACTCTGCCAGACCTGGTTGTGACATCATTATTTCTACTAGTGCTGGGTAAAGGTTCAATAGCATTATTTTCTTGACTTCCTAAGTCGTACCATTCATCTGGATTCTCATAACTAGATTTTGACTTGAGACAACATTTTCTTATTTGGTTAACATGAACCTTTTTACCTCTCCTCCGATTAATTTAATTAGATAAACCCATGAACTTAAGTTTAACTTGATAATTCCCTGAAATCATTTCATAGGACCTTCCAGATATCTTAAACAGACCAAAATATTATTATTTTCCTTATACTCTTTTAATGTATTTTTACTGGACAGTTTGACATTTTGTGAATTATTACTTTTGTTGACATGATTTTCTTTTGACATAATATGTAGTGGTGTACGTGGCTCATATGACAATATTTTAGCCATTGGAGACACACCCGTGACAGATGAAGGAGTGGAACGATAACTATAGAGACAATCTACTAGACGTTGAGCTGGTGATAAAATTTTTGAATTGTTTGAAAACATAAATTTAATCAATATCTTTTTGAATGTTTGGACAGATCGTTCTGCTAATCCATTTGACTCAGGATTGTATGGTGGAGAAAATAACAATTTAATTGATTTATCTTTACAAAAAATAGAAAATTCTTTACATGAAAATGGAGGACCATTACAAACAATAGTTTTCGGAAATGCAAATCTAGAAAAAACTTTACTTAGTTTTGATAACAAATCTGAATATTTAGTGTTTGTCATATAGAAACATTCTACCCACTTTGAATATGAATCGCAAACTAATAATTATTTGGAACCTTTTAAATAAAAAAAAATCCAAATGGACTCTTTCCCATGGACTTTCAGCTATAGACCAATTGTGACGCACATTTTTATTAACATTTTGTACAGACTGACACATTTCACATTTAGAAATAATCTCTTCAATATCTTGATTCATACCTAACTCCCAAACATAAGAACGAGTCAGAATTTTGGATCTGACTGTACCAGGATGACCATAATGTAATAAAGTTAGGACTTTAGAGTTAAGAGATTCTGGTATTACAATTCTGTCAACAACTAAAAGAGATTTTACTTTGACCGACAGTAAATTTCTGAACTTGAATTTTTTTTTTATTTCTGGACTTAACAATTTTTCAATCAAACCGATTGAAATATACTTAACGACTTTACATAATATTTCATCTTTTTCATTATGACTTTTAACTTCTGAAAATGTAATTAAAGGAGTTGACACGAATATAAAATTACATTCCTCTATATTGATTTGTTGTTCACTTGGTAAACGCGACATTACATCTGCTTGAGGAATTTTTATTCCTTTTTTATATATTAATTTATAATTGTACGCAGACAATATTATGGACCATCTTATAAGACGTGATGCTGCCAAAACAGGGACTTTCTTGTTTTCGGCTGTTATAATAAATATAAGACTGGAGGTTGTGTGAAGGAGATGGAAAGGAGGAAGGTTGGGAAAGAGCGGTTACGGGAGACAGTTAATTTGTTTAGACTTACCTCGAGGGTGGTATCTCGACAGGGAGCTCGGCTCTGGACCTTCGACTAGCTCAGTTTCGGCAGGCCAAGAAGCTCCTCTGCAGGGCCGTAGGCCGACAGGCAATCTTATAATTGGGGTCGGGGACTCTAATACTACGCCAAATGAATTTACTAAATGCTTTCAGACTCAGAGTTTATTCAGGGGAAGGTACAGACATGGTAAGTTATGCTACAATAATCAAAAGCTAGCGTAACCTCAAATGGATGTTACGGGTGATTATTCTCTCTGATATTCTCTAAACGGGGATGATAACGGGGACTCGAATAAGTTACAACACAAAAGAGGAAATACAAAGTCAGCTTACAGTGATGATCGTGGCGGCAAAAGGATCCTAGTGGAAGCCTCGGGCTTGGACATCAGTACACTGAAGTTAAATTACATTTACGAGAGAGTCACCATGTACCGGAGCTCTTTGGTTGTACTAATGCAATCTCGCACAGTGGGTGTTAATCCAGCATGCATGATAATATGGCGCTACAATTTGCGGCTGCCAAAATGGCTTCTCGCGCGTTCTTTTAGAGACGCAGTAGGCGGCGGACCAGAGATGTCATCCGGAAGCCGGGTGAGAAAGAAGTGGCCGGCGCGTGGGTGTGCAAGCTGCCGTTATGGCAAACGTGGCGCTCTCGTCGTTTTTTACCGTTGTTCTTTGACGAGTGGCTAGAGTCTTTTTAGGATCTTTCTGTCGTTACGTAACACGGCATATAAAGACAACAATGGAGCGTGATCAGTATATATATTGAAATGACGACCAATTAAATATTTGTGAAACTTTTTAATTTCTATATATTTCGTTGAGCCGAATTCAACGTTGCCGACTGAAAAGCTATAGGAAATTCTTGGTTCTTTACGACATGACTTAAAACATACCCGACACCGCATGCACTGGAATCGACTGTAAGATACAATGGTTTTGACGGATCGCATAAAACTAACATAGTTTTATCTGACAAAAGAGACTTTCTATTTCCAAATGCTTGTTCGCATTCATCTGACCAACACCATTTTACATTTTTTCTTAATAAATTATGAAGTGGTTCTAGCACAGTAGGACACATAGGAATAAAATTCCTATAAAAATTCAACATTGACAAACAAGACTTTAGTTGAGTAACATTTTCTGGACACCAAGTAGATCTTAACTTTCGATAAAGACGAACTTTTGCCTTGTCCAGACAAAGTAAAACCAAAAATTCAAAAGAAGATAAAAAAAATTCAATTTTGACACATTAATTTTTATGTTATACTCATTTAATTTCTACAACACTTTTTCCAAAGTATTGGAACACTCCGTTTCATTTTCACCTCCTACACAAATATCATCAATGTAAGCAGCACAGTTTTTATGCCACCCTAGACCGAATCAATGACCATTTGTAATGTGGCCGGAGCTGACGACAACTCAAAAGCTAGACGATTGTGTACATATAAACCATTACATGTATTAATTGTTAGCATCTCTGTACTAGAATCTGACACAGACAACTGTAAATATGGATTTGTTAAGTCTAATTTACAAAATACTTGAAAACCTGAAAATTTATTAAAAATATCCTCCGGACGTGGAATAGGATATTGATCAATTTTCAATTGTAGATTGACTGTAGATTTTAAATCTGCACATAAACGCAATTTTTCATTTTGTTTTGGAACACAGACTATTGGTGAAGACCAACTACTATATTTAACTTTTGAAATTATGCCTTCGCTTTCAAGACGATCTAACTATTGGCGGACATAAAGGACTTCATATGCTTTGTCGAAAACTGGAGTTGCATTATTTTTAAACTTAATTTTACAGTATTGGTACATCGTTGTTCGTTTTTGAAAAAGAATTTGGTCAAATGCGTCGCCCACAGTTTGATCCAGAATATGTACCCCACAGGAGCGCGCTCTTGCCCCTGCTCGGGCTGCAGCACAGTGAGGGTGAAATTTTACCGCGCTCGACAAATACCATAAATATGTCAACTTTAAAAAATAAAGTCAGTCGTAACTTATCAGCAGAACACAAAGGTCTTTTACTCCACTTTCCACTTCTCCACCTCAGTCTGCTGCCTGAAGAATTCCTGGAACTACCTCGAACGGGAACGAGTGTCTTTGGATCTAGCACCTTTAAAAATTTACAGTCTTGTGACGACAACTAGCCGATTACACATAGCGTCCCTTGGTTACAGAGCAATGCACGTCGCTGAGCACTAGGTACCTACATATCAGTGGAGTGAACCCCATATACGTTGAAAAGCTGTGCCTACCCATTAGAAAAAATTATAGAAACGAAATGTATTTTTTCATTAATTTAGCAGTGGCGTGCATTGCTCTCTGATCAGTGGTACGCTATAGATTCCAGGTTCTGATTATCACCACATCATCATGGAAAATTCCAAACGTCTGATTTACAAATAATTGATTCCATTGAAAGTCATCTAAGTTGTATTCAGTTGTAATTATTTTGTAATAAATCATGTTTTTGAAACACATAAACAAGATAATTTTGTCAATTGTTTTGGTTTTTCTTCAGCCATTGTGGAGTGCACGCCGCTGGAATTTTGTAAGAAACTCAAACTCTCAGCCGGCCATAACAATCAGTGGAAGGTGATAATAAAATATTCAATGCGCAATTCATACTGGAATTTGATAAACTACACATAGCCTCATGTTGGTCATAAAGCAATGCACGCCACTGCTACATATATGCATGTACGTTGCCAAAAACTTAATAATATCCCAACATAGATATAAAATGCTTTCGCCTCATTATTTCGTTCACATCATGTGATAAGACCTCAGCAAATACGCTTCCCAAGCGCAAGTTTATAATAATAATTATTGTGACATGCACATTATTGTTCAAACATGTGGTGGGCTAGTCTAAAGCAATATCTAAATAAATCTCTGTATAATAATGAATGTTTGTCTGTGTGTACTCGATTTTTTATAAAATTACTTTATCGGTTTCGCTAAAAATAGCATAGTTTGTTCTTATTAGTGCAGGAAAGGTTTAGTGAGTAGTTTGAATAAAATCCAATACAAAAAAAACTGTTGCTAAAACGTTTTAAAATTAGTATGAAAAAATTGATCTCGCCATGTTGTATTGAGGTTACCCTATAAATATACGACTCTGGTTAGCCACAGATTACATATTCAAAAGAAGAAGGTTTTTTGGTTAGAATATTTTCAAATTGGAAAACACTAGTAGGTACCTACTTTAGAACTTTATTATTTCGATACGTTTTGAAAAAATAAATGTTTGGACTCAAATAAAATTTTCAAATGAATATTTCATTGCTTAAAGCTAGTCGTCACAAGCCATTACTTTCGCAGTCAAATCAATTATGGCACCCAAACGACAAAATTATATTTCAGCACGTTAATAACCCTATATATATAATACAAATAGACTAGAGCACAATACTAGTCTCAATTTTAATAGAGGAATAATTGTTCCCAAGTATCAAAAACAAATATGGACAAAGCACTTTAGATTACGTGATTTTTAGGTGTTTAAAATGTATTAAAACTAAACAGTCAATAAATGTATTAAAAACCGGGTTAGCTGAAAGAAACTACTCGTGTAAGATAATTAGGAAATATTATTTTATGTACGATTTATTGTTGTCATTCGTGTTTTTATTTTATTTTTATTGTATTTTTATAGAAACATTTTTGAGTAAGATTCTTCGTTACATGTTTTTTTATGAAGATATACATATTTTTTAACTTTACCTTAACTGTAATTTCAGTATAAAGTTATGAATAACAAACTCCTGTTAGACAAACTACTAAAAAGTAATATTAACACATCCCAAATGAACCACGAAACCGAAAAAAACAACAGAAAATAAAAAAGATTTCAGTCGAATCTGGGACTCGAACCCAGGACCTCTACCTATCCGGGGTAACCGCTTAACCAACTTAGCTAATGAGACCAGTTCAATTTACTCCATTTACACCGATATCATACTTCAAGTTCAAGATTTGTTAATATTATCCTCCTGTTGAATATTTCTTTCTAGACTTGTAAAATAAGTCAATAGATGTCTCATATAAATAAAAATCGGGTAGATATATCCGAGACTCTATTCCGATTGCAATTGAGTTCGGGATGAAACTTTGCAATCATCATAAGGATAGCAGCCAAAAATATGGGATTTATAAAAAGGAGGATAATATTAACAAATCTTGAACTTGAAGTATGATATCGGTGGAAATGGCGTAAATTTAATTGGTCTCATTAGCTAAGTTGGTTAAGCGGTTACCCCGGATAGGTAGAGGTCCTGGGTTCGAGTCCCAGATGCGACTGAAATCTTTTTATTTTCTGTTGTTTTTTCGGTTTCGTGGTTCATTTGGCATGTGTTAATATTATCTTCTTCAATGATTAAATATCACAATGAGGTTTACAAACTTCAATAAGTTAGTTATAAAAAATAAATTGAATACTAAAAAGTAGTTTATCGGGACTTTTTGCCCTATGTTTTGTAAAATGTTGTAAATTAATTTAAAAAATAATAATAAGGAAAACGAATTCACAGCTTTATTAATTGTTTTTTTATGTTAAATCGTAGAACTTTTTTAAAAAACTTGTTGTAAATAGAATTTATTAATGTTATTATTATGTTCTGCAAGTATTAATACACGAAATTAATAAACGAACTAATGATCGTAACATAACATTAATTAATAATGTAAGGAAAATTATTTAATCACCACTTCTCAGTATGTTCACAGTATCAATGTTAAATGAATCAATTAAGAAAACACTGTCATTTAAAAACGGGGAAAAATCCCTAAAAAACTTAATCGGTTTTTCAATATTTTTAAAAACACGTCCAAATTAGAATTGGGTGGGAGTAAATAAAATCATATAAATAAGTCGTCACAATGTGGATTAACCGCAGTTTGAAAATGGCCTTGAAAGACGAAACAGCTGTCACAATAATAAAAACAAAAAATACTTACAAAACTTAATAATAAGATTATTAAATTTGATATACTTTAAATAAGAAAAAACAAATTCATAACTAACTTTATTACAAAAAAAATATATACTGAGCAAGGCCGGGTACACATCAGCTAGTAATATTATAAATCTTTCTTATCCTTACACATTCTTATCATTTTAAAGTTAACATAAATGCTGAAATAATAATTCTAAAGAAGAAATTAAATACGTTCAGAATCAAATTAAGCAGGTAACCGGAGATAACAAGCGTTGAAATTTGCATATGTACGAAGAATATTTTGGTTCTTTCAGTGGTTACTTTGCTCCTGTTCAAAAACGGACCTGAAAATTTAAGCTATTTTCGCGATGGCGGCAAAGTAACCAACCTTCAACTTAACAAAAATGCCCCAATATTTGGACATTTTTCTTGGTTTTCCAGATGGGAAAATAATTTTTAAATCCACGTTTTCTCTGTTACATATATACAGTTAGCAATAAATTATTAAGTTTTTTTTTTTCAGAAAAGCTATTTTTTTAATGTACCGCATCTTTGGGGATTTTGTGATTCTGAAGGTTTTGGTGAGTGGAAGGAAGTGATGGGGAAGAGGAAGGTGGGGGAGTACCTGACTATTCAGATCTGGTCACCAAACACGGTTAAAACCATTTCAAGCAACGATTGTGAATGATTAAACACATGCGACATCATTCCTCACTTCGAAAATATCCAAGATAATTTAATGGGTCTTTCATCAGGGCGATTCTGAAATAATCAAACGTTTGAATTTGGAATCCACCTCTGGGCTGGAGTTCCCATATACTTGATAAACCTGTTTGGTTCTTTGCAAAGGAGGGTGGTTCATCTGATTGATAATCTGTTGTTAACAGACGGATTGCCATCTCTAATTCACGGGCGCGATCTAGGTATGCTGAGTCGGTTCTGCAGATATTTCAATGGAACTGGCTCAAAGGAGCTAGCAGCGTTGATCCCCTCCGCACCGGTGCACGTGTGTGAATCTCGACGGACACGAGCGGAATACCCGTTCACAGTTGTTGGCTTCGTGAGAACAGGTCGTTTCGCCGACTCGTTTTTATGTAAGTTGACTCGTGTATGGAATGTGCCACCAGCATTCCTCGTACATTTAATGCGGGCCTCTTTATGGGCGGTATTAACAAATCCCTATCTACATCCCCCTCTCCTTGACCCACTTCAACGATGCCCAGCAGGGTGGCGATATTAGTTCCCCTCTTTATATGCCCTACAGAAAAGTGTGCAGTTGTGAGGTGTCACATAATTTTTTTAATAAATTTTGTGCATTATCTGTTTATTATTAAAAAAAACATTATTTTGGCATCTGGGTAGGTGACAATCGAAATAGTACAAAACTATTGAGAAAAAATTTAAATCGTTGTAATTCTGAACACATTAATATTCTAATGTAAAAGAGCTAAACTCATAAACCACCAAACGAGGATACATAAAGAAATCTTAGTTTTTTGCTGGATAGGTTACTGGTAAAGACACGCGATGAAAAAAACTTTTTTTAAAAATTTAATGTAAACCAAATTTAATAATGTTATTAATTGGCAATTTGACTTGAACGCCGAAACAGCAGTCACAATAATAAAAACTAAAAATACTCGCGGAATGTAATAATAACAGTAATAAATTTGATTTACATTAAATTAAATGGAGTTCTACGAATTACACACAAAAACAAAACGGCGTGTCACTAAACGGCGCTGGACTCTGCTGCGCTTTCAGCTTTGAGGCGCCTCGATGCTTCTCTCCGGTTTTCAGTTTTCAGTTCGCCGCGAACTGGCGTCGGTAAAAGTCGTGCGTCACGGCGTCCTCTGAAACTTTGCCAACTCTCGTAGAGTCATCGATGTTTCTTTTTCATTGACTTTCGTATAAAAAGTAACTGTTTTCATCAGTTGAAAACTGTTTCCGTTCGTAAGTTTTCGTACCAATTAACTCAATTTTAGTTTTATTGATAAATTTTAGGTGTATCTCTGTAAAAAAAAATCTGAAATGCTCTCTGTGTATTGCTAATTAACTTTTCAAGTTTATTCCGTTCAACTGAGTCCACATTTAAAGGTAAGTTCTGACTTTTTGTAACTTTTAATAAGTTTAAAGCAACTTTCAGTTTTGCAAAGTGTTGTGCAAAATAATTTTATATATTTTTTTGTTGGTTAAGATATTTTGGCAGAGGTTTGTGTCACAATATGTGTGGTGGTATAATAAGACAACAGATGTTTTAAGATTCCAACTCGCTGAAGTCATTTAAATATAGTGTCGCCGCAATGTTTTGTATTCACATTTTTAAAACAGAAAACATTTTTAGACACATTTTTTATTATACTTTGTATTTACTTACTTTCTGTACTAATTCACCATCTGACGCAGTGATTCAGAAAATCGGTTGAATATTAATTAATTGACACATTATTGATTTGAAAATACCACACTGTTTTTAGTTACCCGTTAATATTACGTTATTAATGAACGCGTTGTCTTAAATAAAATAAATCGATATGTTACGATGGTTAGTGGAATTATGATTTCTTCAAAATATCTGTATTCACTTTGTGGCGACATTATTAATAAATTAATTAATAATTACTTTGTAATCACTATTTTATTAATATATACATACCGACATGTTTCGAAAGAGATGCTCTCCTCATCAGAATATACAGAATTCTAAAAAAATAATAATGTCATGTATAGAAAAATGATAAACATGGAACACAATAACGTAAGAATAGACAAATTATAAACATAAACAAAAAATAATTAAAGTAGGTAATAATTAATCAACAATGTTAATAAAAAATTATTACAAAACATTGAGTAAGAAATTTATTTTCTATATTAATATTATTATTGTTTTATTAATATTAATATGAAAAATAAATTCAAGAGATGGATATTTAAAAAAAAAAAGTTTATATTCCTGATGAGGAAAGCATCGCTTTTAAAACAAGTTGATGTGTATATATTAATAAAGTAATGATTTCAAAGTAATTTTTAACTCAGTTACCTAATTATGGTAACCTTTTTAATTTACCTACTCTTTTGAAATTTCTAGTCGGATCAGTATCTACCTGATCTACCTACTGCCACTTAGTTCATAAGGTCAAGTCAATACGTATACATGCGGGTTACTAAAACCATTTTAGAGGGTTTCATAATCTTCTTAAGCAGTTTAAGGAAATACTCATTAATTATTTATTTATCATACCCCATCTCTGACCTCCGTGATTCAGGTCTCAACCACAACTTTAAAAATGATTTTAATAAACAAATGTAAACACTGGTTACTTATTTTTTATTAAATAACGACGAATGTCCAGGGCGGGCGGTGTTTGTTTGTTTATGTATTTCGTATAAAAATCTACAGTTTTATTCCGAGCTTGATGAAACTTTGCAAACTTGACTTTCGAAACACACATGGGCATATTATTTATCCGGATGAGGAAAGCCACTTCCTTCCCCCTTTCCCACTCCTTAAAGCAAAATTTTAGTACTTATCTTAAACTTTACATAAAAATCCCAGTCCCCTTCAAAAATCACAACAATGATAAAAATTTACAAAATCAAATAAAACGCTGGGGTACGTTACATACGTAAATCTGAAAAAGAAAATATATTGATACCAAATACAGACTAACATCGAAACCACACAACAGAACTTAAAACACCTCACCGTACAAAAGTTTTTTTCAACAATCGCATCAATTTAATATCATATAATGTAATATCATATTCTGTAAATGAAAACCTCAGCACGGGAAATTCCAGTGACGTCATTATTTTTTGTTTGTTCAAAAACAGGTAATAAAACGTTATTATTTTTATTATTGATAAAATTTCGCACACTTGACGTTCAAAATAAGATGAAAACTACCAGGTGGGGGTAGGGCTAACACATCACAACCTCAACCTCAACACTTTCCCAAAGCATTCCCCGACCAACGCCGGGTTCTTCAGGTAGTTTAATATAAAATTTCTGTATTATATTAAACGCGCGCCCAATATTTGCACACAATTGACATTTGTCACATGAGAACGGATCGCCCCCACGACTCGTTCTTGTGTTCAACAGCTCGCTGAGGAATGATCTGGCGGCCTCTGTGGTTCCTCCCTTCTACAGCGTGGATCTCTTCAAGACCCGAGTTCACTCCTTCATATCCTCTAAAATACCCTCCACACAGCATCCTTAAAGATGATATAGGCCTTGAGGGAGATTATTTCCCTAAGAGCCTCCTGTGTGGAGTTACTGCATAAAATTATTTCATCGGATTTTTGGCGAAAAGGGTGGTAGAGCCAGGATTTCATTCTGGAAACCATTCACCTTCCAAGCAGATAATTTACGAAGTAGAATGATTGTTATTTTAGATTTCAGACTGACTATATCTCTAAATATAATATATGTTATAAATAAAATCGCAAAAAAAGACTCAATACTCGAAAGGACAAGAAAATATATCAGTCCACAATTCTGTTAAACGGTTTTGGACAAAGCCCTGCGAATAATTTTAAGACGAAACAAATATTGCAAAGTTAATAAAATGCTTAAGGATCTAAACATACTGTCCTTTAAGCAAATTATATGTAATAGTTTTAACGGCTCTTTAAAATATTTAACCGCTAACAAAATTCTGAATTCCTGAGAAAAAATAATAATCATCAAAACAAACAACCACTCTACAAGACGAAGAAATGAAATAAGACTTCCCTTTAGAAAGAAAACGAAATCTCAAAACCCATTACTGCATAGACCCATGAAAATCTTCCAAGAAATGTTTTGAAATTTAAGAAGGAAGTGACGAAAGACGTAAAGTGTAATTTTTAATGTCGTAATTTATTTTTTTAATGAAGTTTGAATTGTAATTCATAATTGTATATTGTGACTTAAATTGTAAAAATGTTTGTGTGTAGATATTATGTTCATATTAGAATACATGTAACCAATGAACACATGTTCTAATTTAACTAAAACAAATAAAATAATCCACATATCTGTTGTACGCATGAATTAATACAAACAGAGTAGGTATATTGAAAGCATTTTTAAATAAATCTCATCATGTTTTCTTTTTTGTTGTTTTTTTTTTACCATTGATAATTGTTGCAATACGTTAATCCACAAATGTAAATACATAAAGCAAATTACACATTGCTTTAGTCAGGTGACAGGTAACAGATTTGTTTCACCTCTAGTCTTAAGATTTGTTCTTCAACTCTCTAAACAGTTGTAAATAAGAAGCATTAAATAGGAAGCATTAAATAAAACTGGAGACAAAGTTGTCGCTTCTTCTAGCTTTTGAACTTTTAACAGGCTGAACTATTTGGTTGGTACTTTACACCTTCTTGTATTGTAGAGTGGGAAGTTGGGTGAAATTGTAGCATATTACTTAGAAACTCTGGAACCTGACTTCAGAAGCTAACTTTTCATTTCCTTCCCCGGGAGATCTTTCATTACTCGCCCCTCAAGTGGTCAAAATTATTTAAGACGAATGGTTTGAAATGAAAAACCTTTCATTAAAATACAAGAGTCCCAACTACAACAAGCCAGTGGGACTATGGCATACACAATTTGGGGTATGTTGTAAGGATGAAGGGAGTGGGGCGCGGAACAAGATGGTAAAGAGGAAGATTTATAAATGACTGGCTTTATTTTGTGATACTGCAAAAGAATCCCAATTGCTCCCAACCGCCTGGAGCTAGTGAGACTATAACATCCCCAATTAGGGTTATGAGGCTGAAGGTATTGAGGGAAGGAGGAGATGGGGGAGAAAAAGCTGGGGAAGTACCTGGCTATTCAGATCTGGTCAACAAATACAGCTAAAGTCATTTCAATTCTGAATGATGGTATTTCACCGAGGCGATACTGACAGTTCTGGAACGTGCCGCAAATATAAATAGTACATATTATTTTAATTGAATACATTGTGAAATAACACAATTTTAATTAAATAAAATTTCCTGGCGCACTTTGGGATTTGACCTTCAGATACATAGCCAAGGATCGTAACCACTCGACCACGAATACCGTCAAATGGATATTTAGATATTGTCACTAAACACGGCTAAAATCATTTCAAGCAGTGGTCCTTCACCAGGACGAAACTGAGAATATGTACCGCTCTAGAAAAGTGCGCATAATAAATGTAACAAAACAAGGTGAGTATTAAAAGTTTATCACCTCTTTTTGCAACAAACGCCGTAATTTGCAACAAGCGCAGTTGAGGCCGCGTCGTAGACAGAAATTTGTGGTTATTGCCAGAATTTTGCTAGTGCGAACTAAAAGTTGAATTTACAATATTGTACTTCCAGGTCTGTAAGTCTGTTTCACACACTGTTCATCTCAGACCATTGGATGTGTATTCATCTTGAATTGATAATGTCAATCTCATCAAGTCTATCAGGGCATCGCACTCACTCTAATACTCTCAGCCTAATGGATGAGTGGATTCGACAAAGCCCATGAGGTTTCTTCCCGTTTCCTCGTGTTTTAGCGATTTTTTAAAGAAACGAGTTCACCTTGCTTGGCATCTTTCCACAAATAAACCAGACGAAGCACAATAATCTCTTCTTCACGGATTTACTGTAAATTCTGGACCGGGAACACGCTGGAAACAAACAGGATGTCACAAAACTTTCCCGCTGTCATCCAGCCGGTGGAACTAAATACATTATTTGTGCGACTATTTGCTCTAGAATTCTGGGCCATTTGGCAATACGCTCACGTCGGACATTGCATTGCTCTTAGAGTGCTTAAAAGCTCAAACTAGCCTCGACCTTTCGAATGTATAAGTGAAATATATTTACTGAAAAACTTTGAAATATTTTATGTTTTTATTTTTTCGTGGAACTCCGTTTTATACATTCATTATTTATTTACATATTTTATTTTATTATTTAAATGCCGAGAGGGATTTTACATACAGGTACATCACTTTTAAATCACATAAAAAAATTAAATAGAAAACACGTACAAAAGTTAATTATTCTGGAAACAAGAAAAAACTGCACCAATGCTATAACTACACAGGAATATATATATATATATATTTTTTTTTATTTATTTATTACAAAAAAAAAAATTATTACATAATACATGATATACATGATTTTTTTTTACTTGTTATTATTCCAATCTCCATAAGTTGAGCTCCAGTAGCTCGTGGTTATGGGAGGAGTATTTACAAACATTAGATAAAATGAATGCATAGTTAGAGTAGGTGATATGAAAATAAAATTAAAAACTTATTAAATAAATACAAACGTAAATCCACAAAACACTTTTAGACTAATAATAATAATTAACCAAATAGTAATTTATACGCTAGATAGTACATTATTAGGGGTACAATATATCATTATCTAAGTTCAGGGAATTAATTTGCTTTTTAAATTGTTTATATTTCAAAGTGTCGGTTATACTAATTTTGTTTTTAGATAATAATATATTGAACCATCTTATACCTAAATACAAATAGTGGTGCTGAGCCGTGGTCGTTCTTAACATTGGGATGGCTATTAAACCATTAGTTTTAAATCTATTGCTTATACTATCAGTGGAGTGAATTTTATTGATGAAAAATTCTTTGTAAATTTGATGTAAGGCGTTTCTTTTATACAGTTCGGTAATAGATGATACATTGAATTTCCGAAATATCTCTATAGTAGGAAAGTCGTATGGTTTTTTAACGATGATTTTAATTATTATTTTTTGAATTGTTATTATTGGCTGTAGTGAGGCTTTATAGGCCCCTCCCCATCCAATAATGCCATACTGCAATAGGGACTGAATTAATGCATAATATACCATTTTAATTGTTTTCTTGTTTAATATGTTACGTATGTTATAGAATACATATACAAGTTTTCTTACTCGTTCAATGGTGAGTTGGATATGGTCTTTCCATTTAACATTTTTATCTATTATGATTCCAAGATATTTAATATTAGATTTCTGATTTAGTGTAGCACAGTCCGTATTACATGTAATACCATTTATACAATTTTTAGAGTGAATGGTTATGTTAATTAAATTGGTTGGTACTTCTTCTTGTAGAGAGAAGGGAATAAAATATGTGTTTTCTGTATTGAGCGATAATAGGTTGTTGTCAAACCGTTCTTTAATAATATTTATGTCGTGATTGGCAGCAATAGTAATCTCATTCCATGTATATTTTTCGATAATTATTTCAGTGTCATCAGCAAAAGATATAATTTTACCATGAATGGATAATTTAAACATTTGATTGACATAAATTATAAATAAAATTGGTCCGATGACAGTCCCTTGGGGGATACCAAAATACAAAATTTCAGCGTCACTTAATGAGTTGTTTAATTTGACCTTTTGGCCTCTTTGAGTTAGATAGATTTGAAAGCAATACCTAACCTTGCCAATAATACCGATATCATTTAATTTGTTTATTAGTTTTGTATGTGAGATACTATCGAATGCCTTACGTAAATCTATGAAAATGCCTACGAATTTTTTTTTATTATCCAATTCATGGTATATAGTTGAAGTTAGTTCTGCAATGGCGTCCTGAGTACTTAATTTCTCCCTAAATCCAAATTGGCTCGGACTAAGTATTTTATATTTTTCAATATAATACATGAGTTGCTTTTTGACGACCGTTTTAAATTTTTTTGCAATATTTGATACGAGAGATATAGGTCGATAATTTGTTATGTTGTTAGGGCTGCCAGATTTAAAAACTGGAGTTACGATAGATTTTTTATAAACCGATGGGAATATTCCACTATTCAAACTTAAATTGTGAAATTAAATTAAAAATTTATAATGTGGGCAATTGGAGTGCTTAGTAATTTATTATACTATTTCAGTAGTTCTACTGTGACTCCATCAAATCCTGGTGCAGATACACCTTTTAAATCATTAATAATATTTTCAATATCATTTATTGCTACCGGTTGGAATACAGACAGATTATTTTTTTTATTTTTAACAGTCTTTCTCGAAATGATCTATTTTATATTTTTCATCGACCTGTATGGCTAAATTTTGTCCGACGCTAGCGAAATATTTATTAAAGGCATTAGCACATTTTTTCGGATCTCTTATGGCGTCTATGAAATTATTTACGATATTAATTTTTGGATGAGAGATTTTTTATTTTTTTTATTATTTATTTCATTTACTGTTTTAGAAATGTGTTTTACATTTTGATTAGCCATTTCAATTTCCTTTTTGTAAAAGTTTTCTTTGGTTATTTTTATTAAAGAGGTTAATTTGTTCCTAAATTTTTTGTGAAAAGTATTCATTAGAAAATGCTTCGGTTAACACGATAATGTCCGCTTTATTATTTAATAATTGAATTGATAATAAAAATTCGTTAAAGGTTTTTTTCATAGATCTGATATTTAAATGTAATATTGAGATGGAATTTGGTATTTTATCTATGATGTTATTACAATCATTAAAAGTATGACAAATATATTGCGAAATATTAAAGGTTTTATCTAATTCCTCAGTGAAAAAATTATTCATAATTTAGGGGAAAAAAATAAGTTAGCGTAATGCAACTCAATCATACTCAATTTGCATTTGCGCATTTTCTTGCATTTTCTTGCGAAATTCACATAAGTGACTATTGGCTGGATATTCATTTTGGTAACCCTTTCTGTTTGTGCAGTTGTGGCATTTGGCAGGCTCTTGTTTTTTGGTGCAATGTTTTATTAGATGTTCTGCCGCACAGTGGAGGCATCTGGGACGTTTCATTATTTCCAGGCATCTCAGTGATGTATGACCGTAACCGAGGCAATGGTAGCATTGCATCAGCGGATCGCAGTCTTCTACGTGTGCTCTTGTATATCCAATATTGATCCTTTCTTTCGATATTATTATTTTCCTTAGTTTAGGTGTTGTTTGAATGATGAAATTCGACAATTTATCAGATTTTTTGTTCTTCAGCTTTTTTTTACTATAATTGCGTCATTATCAGTTTCCGACTCATGGCATATTTGATGTCTTCATTTTGATTTATTAAATCAAATAAGAGGTCTTCTTCCTTGTAGCCAGCATCAACCCCCTTGATGATAATGCAAGGCTTCTTTTTCTTGACTTCATTAGCGTATATTAATAATTATTAATTTCGTTTTTTATTTTTTCGGCATCGTTTTGCTTTTCAAATGTTAGTTTTATTTTGTTCTGGTATGTTTTTTTTAATCCCGAGATTCCAATACCTAGTTTAGATACTTTTATTTTATCTTTTATTATTTTTTCGATTTGCTCTCTTTTTGCTCTAATAAGAAATTATTAGAGCAAAAAGAGGTTTAGGTAGTGGATGAGATTTCTTTCTAACCACCATTGCATAGCTTTTATTGTCATGGTTTTTATCTTCATTAGATGCTTTTTTAACAATTCTTCTAATTTACTGATGTAATTTTCTTGGTTTTCTATCACTTTATTTTGTAGATCGATAATTGTGTTTGGTAAGGTTGTTTTTTCCAATTTCCAAGAATTTTCTATATTGATTAATATAGTTTCAATTTCTAATTTCGCTTCTTTAGCAGCTTTAGTACTACCAATTTTATTTACTTCCGTGAAAATTTTTTCAATATTTATTTTAATTTCCATATTGGAAACATGGTCCCTACGGAGTTAAATTTATGTTTATATAAAGGAATACAAAAATATAATACAATATCCACAAAGTCAATATTAACATTAATAACAAATAAGTAAATGAAAATAAGTTGTAGTTAACAATAATTTATAAACTAGGTAGAAATAATTCTTCCATACTTTTTTTTGAAATTTGCCATATTTAGATTATTATCAAATATATCCATATCATTTAAGTATTTGTTACTCAAACTGTGTAAGCGTTGAATTGGGGAATTCAAACTATAGTTGGAACGAGATATACATAAGTCAAATGTCTTGTAGTACATACGTCAATGTCAATTTGTCTTGTAGTTCGTTTAGGTATGTATAGGTTATTTATGATAATATTATTAAAATAATAATACGTTTTTTAAGTTGCAAGATATTGTACCATATTTTCGTAGTTTTGCTAAGTATTTGTCATCTGCTTCTTCTGATGCCCTCTCCTGTCAGAGGTTGGCCATCAAGACCAACCCGATCAAACATCAATCTCTTACCATTAAGACCAACCCGACAAACCTATTTTTTTTTATTTGCCCGCATGCAGGACCAATCTTCGGATAAATTCTCTGCATTGTGCGCAATATAACGCACAATTTCACAATATCGACATTCTTCACAATACCCTTTCAAAATATCGAACCAAAATAAAGCATACGACCACATATTGATTCACTAGTATAAAATGTATCGAGAGCAGATCCTCTCCATATCCTATCTTCCTCTTCCTCTCCTCCCTTCTTTCTTATATATTTTTTTTAATAAAACATCTGTAATTAACCACTGTTAGCACAAGAAACTTTGTTATCTTACATTTTGTTAAAATTCCTTTGTATATGAATTTGTATTAAAAGCTGTTTGTTTCTTACAAATAAATAAATAAATCATCAGCGCAACCTTCATTCTGGGTAGTTTTTTAAAATTAAATAAATGTTCCCTGTTTTCCATCATGTAGAAAAGGCGCAATGAGAGTTTATAAAATATGCATGTGAGAGTTAAAATACTACCTCTGTTGAATCCCTCGGATTTTCATGATGGAATGCTAGGACTTAATTATTTAGATGTTAGAAGGAAAATTGCAATGGTGTTAGTAGGACATAAGCTGAACGTATTACTTTTTGCCCGCCATAACGTCAGCAGAGCCAGGCAGGCCGCACCGGTTTTTATCCAATAGGCAGGACCAATCTACCAATGATCATTATACCTTTGGGGAAAATGATTACACTCGTAACAGATCTACTTTCTTCCGAGGCAGACATTTTTCACTCAAAAGAAGTACACTAAATATTTTGCTTAACATCTGTGACTATGTGACTGAGATGCTATTGATGTGCCAAATATGACAATTTGGTGTTTGTGATACTTATTGATGTAATAGAATATATGATGAAATGATATATTAGTGAAATGTTATTGGAAAAACTTTATTTCAAAATATATATTTTTTTAAATTACATTAATTTTCATCACCCTTTAACCCTTTTCTATTTAAGAAAATGACCAGTTTACTTAGGCACCTACCTTCTAAAGGCATTCAAGTTGTCATTAAGGAACTTCCTGTTTTATTATTATTTACAGCGTTTCTACGTTAATAATATTGGAAAACTAATGGAAGTTATAAAAATCGTATATTTGCCGTTAGTGCGCAGCTTATTAGAATACAATTCAATAGTGTGGTTTCCATACTATCTTATTCATACAAAAATATTGAACGCGTGCAGCCCAAATTTGTACGTTTTATTAACTTCAAATTACACATACCAATTCAACACAGAAACTATACATTCTTGCTAAATACACTCAAAATACATAGTCTTGAAAACAGAAATATAACAGACTTAACTTTAATATTTAAAATTATTTATTCCGTATTAGACTGTTGTGAACTCCTGCAACTAATCGACTTCAAAGTACCTCATCGACAAACTCGGCAAAATATATTATTCTGTAACAATAATTGTGCGACTACCAAATACCTGCACCCATTTCTCGCCTACATACACTTTGAAACAAATCCACCTCTGCTATAGATATATTTAATATAAGTTGAGCCATGTTTAAAAGATACCTGAATAATATTTTTATGTTGCCACGTATAAGAACATCGCGTAAGAGGTACTTTTTAATTTATTTTTATTTTTATATTATCTTCTTACTTATCTACAATCGGAAATTTTTTCCTCTCTTTTCTTTCTCTGTATCACGGACTATATTATGTATTACGCAATTTCATATATTTTTACGTCATCCGAAACATAAAACAAGTTGATTTTTTTTTCACAATGTCATGCACTCATATTATTTTATGTTATGCATTTGTATATATTATGTATAATGTAGATCAGGCTATCACTATTTAAAACTATTTTTTTTAAATGTATTATCTACAAATAAAAAAACATTTTCCTTTATAACTTCTCTGTTAAAAATAAGTGGAAAAGGATATCCGTGAACCATGAGGTAGGCTTATTCAATTTCCGTGGCATCCCCTTATTTCTTTCAGTCCTTCCTTCACCTTTTTTCTCATATGGTTTTCTATATTAACTTCGCCAACCCTGAATGGGGATTATTTCAGAGCTATCGAAACAAACCCTTTAAAAACGCATATTTTTCATTATATCGAACCTTCTTTCTAAAATACTTTGAAATTGCTCTGTAGGTCCGTTCCATTGGTATTTATCAATTGATGATCCGATGCTATGTAGGGAACCGGCTTGTTCAGCGCGGGTGTAAACTGTGCGCCCTAAAGTTGAACTTTAGACTTACGGAATTCACTATGTCGCTTGTGTAAAAGCGTTATGAAACAATACACGAATACTGCTGTTAGAGTAACAATATTACCATAATCATAGAAATAATCTGAAGCCCGTGAGGTGACATTTATTAATTGCATTGCAAAATTTTTTCAAGTTTTAATAGGAATCGGAAAAAACAAAAAAACCTTTGTGCGCTTGGAAATCTTTCCACCATTTTAATTTTTTCTTTCCACATTGCCAGTAGGAAAAAAAGTTACTTTGCATTTTTTTTCCCCCATAATGTATTTTTATCACTTTTACGCGACGATGGTAATACCGGGGGTAGAAATTTAAATATTTCCTTCAGTTAAGGGTTTGTATTGTATTCTTTAAATTATCTCCATTCCCTGCGATAGTATTATAGCTTTTTATAGAGACACCTTTGCAAACCTATTGTTTGTGTACATTATGTATACGATATCTTGCATTGCCCCGGCATTCAGAAAAATAATTCTTACAAGGTACCCATTGTATGGTTTCTGGGCGATATTCCACAGGCGTAAATTTCTTAAATTACATCTACTGGAATTACATACAAATAAATTTTGTTAATACGTTTAAATTTAAGTGTGTTGTTAATAAAGAATATGACTGCATGTAGGGATGAGGGAGAAGGAGAGGAGGAAGGTTGGGAAAGAGCGGTTACGGGAGACAGTTCATCGGTTTAGGCTTACCCCGAGGGTGGTGTCTTGACAGGGAACTCGGCTCTGGACATTTGACTAGCTCAGTTTCGGCAGGCCAAGAAGCTCCTCTGCAGGGTCGTAGGCCGACAGGCAGTCTTATAATCGGGGTCGGGGACTCAAATACTTCGTCAAATGAATTTACTACATGCTTTTAGACTCAGAGTTTATTCAGGGGAAGGTACAGACATGGTAAGTTATGTTACAATAGTCAAAAGGCTAACCTAACCTCAAATGAAAGTTACGGGTGATTACTCTCTCTGATATTTTCTAAACGGGCATGATAACGGGGACTCGAATAAGTTACAACACAAAAGGGGAAATACAAAGACAGCTTACAGTTATGGTTGTAGCGGCAAAAGGGGTCCTAGTAGAAGCAATTCGCAACTGCCAACATGGCTGCTCGCGCGTTCCTTTAGAGACGCAGTAGGCGACGTACCAGAGATGTCATCCTCAAGCCGGGTGGGAGGAGAGTGGCCGGCGTGTGGGCGAGCAAGCTGCCGTTACGGCAAACGTGGCGCTCGCGTCGTTTTCGTTGTTGATAGGGTCTTTTTTAGGCTCTTTCTGTCGTTACGTAACAGTGTGTGAAAAATAAATTTAATATTTAAAAAAATAAAACGAAATTTTAATTTAACGAAAAATCTGATAAATTTAATATTTACGCATAATATATACACCAAATAATAAATTGGGAAATTTACGATTTGTATGAACAGAAGCTTATAATTATATAAATAACTAGCTGAAGTACCCGGCGTTGCCTGGGGTCATGTACGGTTCGGAGTAAAATTTTGATGAATCCTACCCCTACCCAGTATTTTTTGCTTATTTTGAAAATTCTGCTTTAAGGGGTAGGAAATAGGGGTGGAAGTGGTTTTTCGAAATCTCATGTAGACTTCCCCTTATTTAGATTTTTATTAAGCTAGGAATAAAACTGTAGATTTGCATATAAAACAAACACGCACCGCCCGCCCAGGATATTCTTCTTTATATTATAATGGCTGAAGTACCCGGCGTTGTCCGGGATTATGAATGGTGTGTTATACCTACCCTACCCCTACCCCTACCCCTATCCCTACCCCTACCCCTACCCCTACCCCTACCCCTATCCCTACCCACTAATTTTCCTCTTATTTTGAACGTCAAACGTGTAAAATTTCTTCAAAAAATACCAACATTTTGCTTCAAGGGGTGGGAAAGGGAAATGGTGGGGTGGTTTTTCGAAATCTTCTGTAGACAATAACCTTCCTCTTGTTTCGAAATTCACGTATGGAAAATTTTATAAAGCTGTAGATTTGTATACAAAACAAACACCCGCCGCCCGGGATATTCTTCTCTATATAATAGAACATAAATAATAAATTATTAAATAATGTCGTAGCAGGAAATAAAAACTTCTTAATAAATTAAATTCTTGGAACAATCTTTAAAAAAATTCCAAAAAAATGGTAATGTCTTATTAAGCATCTCACAACTGTTTAATATTTAATGAATAAAATCGGAAAAATCGTCGTTTCACATATGTAAAGAAAAAAATCATTGAATATTTGTACAAAGCGGAAAATATATTTAATAAAACTGTGCCGTCCGACTGAATACTTATGGGAAATACAGTTGATCCTTATCAGATTAATAATTCCAATAAACTTTTAATTTCACATCATTTGAAATATTAAAGAAAAGGTATTAAGGAATATCGTAAGAGGTGGAATAAATATTGGTGACTTAGAAACGGTGAATAAATTCAAATATCTATCTATGCTCGTCTATACTCGTAAGTGACGAAGGAGGTTATGAAACAGATGTGATCATAAGGATTTGCATGACAATAGATGCCAAGAGCAAAATGCAATGAATATGAAGTGATAGAGGCATAACGAACACCACCAAGATGATAGTCGTCCGGGCGCTGATTTTCCTCATATTCCGTTACGGTGTGGAAACATGGACACTCAGAGCCAGCGAAAGGAAGCGGATAGATACCCTCGAAATATGCTGGAGGAAAATGCTTAGGATTCCACGAACAGTAGGGCGCACAAATATATCCATTCAGGAGAGCTTGGCATCCATAATAGGCTATCAACTGTCTGACTACAGCGCGACTCAAGAGAAGAAGAAGGAATGTCGATAAAATATTGGTGGCTTTGTAGTTATTTCAAACAATAGTATTTGGATTATAAATCTTTTATTTCGAACTTTCTTTTTTTTCGATATGAAATGTAATAGCAAGAAAGTTTAAGTTTTTTTCGAAGTGTGTAATTCCACTAGGTGTAATTTATCTCTGAAATTTCGTCAATAAATAATATCGTCCTTGCGTAATTTTGTCATTGTAATATTGTCACGTGAAATTCACCCCTACATAATATCGTCATATAACCCCATTATACCACTCGCTTGAACAATTTACTCGAGTAACACAAGGTATAATATTGTTTGCTTATTTATTAAGACCTCTTCCACGATGCTAAAAATACTCATATCTTATGATTGGACTAAAATACTATTAAATTAATAGCAATTACCCTGTTTAAAACCACTGTATTTAATATGTAAATATCTACATTTTTCAGAAGCAATTCTCCCCTCATCAGGATAAACAATATGTCTAATAAAAATAATGACAAATAATAAGAAAATAGAAAAATTTAAACTCACTAATAAAATTTAAAAATAAGTGATGAATGTAGGAAAGTAATTCATTGAAAATGTAAACATATTTGAAAAATAAAAATAAAATATTTAAAAATATATATTTTTTTAATTAATTGGAAACTTTAAAAAGAAATATTTTTTTTATAACTTTGATTTTTGTGTATATGGGACAACTATTGACTTATAGAAACTAAGAAGAATATCGAACTAAATGCACATGTATAGGTACCGGGTTATACAAGCGTCGGTGGTTTTTAATTTTTTTTTTAAAATGCCTTCAAATTTATGGGCCTGTTTCATACAAAAATGAATTTTGGATTTAAGGCCAAAATTCTCACCCAAACTGAATGATATTTTAAACAAAAGGTATAGGAAATATCTAGTACGGGTTAGAAGTATTTTTATTTATTTATGTTTTAAATTACGAAATATAGGCCTTTAAAGAAATAAATATTTCCGAAGTTGTCTTTAGAATCATGAAAAATTGATTTCTTTAATGGCCTATATTTCATAATTTGAAATACAAAAAAATAAAATACTTTTAATCCGTACTAGATATTTACATTACCTTTAATTTAAAAAAAAGGATAATTCAGTTTGGGTGGGTATTTTGACCTCAAATCCAAAATTAAGTTTTGTATGAAACAGGCCGCGCAGCCGTTCCTCTTAAATCGAGCCTTTTGTGGAAAGATGTCACCAACTCATCATATAACAATAAGACAAAGACTCTGGTGAAATTTTAAAAACTTGACGTCATGACAATAAGACAAGTATATCCCAAATCTGTAGCATTACACCTCTTTCAACACAAACTTCATAATCCAAGTCAACCTCAAACTGTAATAAAAACTAAATCCTCAACAAATAAAACCCTGAATATCCCGATAAAACACACCTCAGACGGGCAAAAACACTTTGTAATTGCATGCCTACCACTCTGAAATAGTGGTGGGCTCGGTTTAGTGAGCCGGATCACTAAATCAGCTCTTTGTAGTGTTCCGGTTCGGTGATCCGGCTCGATTGACCGACGGTTCACGTCCCCCCGCACCATGCCCTCACCCTCGCTCCCTTGGCCCCCTTAAAGACGTCCTTAAGACGCTCTTACACGATAGTATTTTCGTCCAATTTTCATGTGGATTGTCTTTACAGAGAGCTGATTTAGTGATCCGGTTCACTAAACCTAGCCGATACGCCCACCACTACTCTGAAACATCTACTAATATCTACAATTAATCTAAAAAAATAAGTCGCAGCCCGGATCAAAAAAACAAGGTATTCATGTTAATCAAAACATGATATAACCAAAGCAAACAACCCAATACATAAGATACTGTGCTTTCTTGAATATTATCAAACTTTGCCTACTGTAGTCAAAACGAAAACAAAAAATGTATTTCTCTTCAAATTCTACCTAATTTATAGCAAACTAAAACACATCAATACTTGTACCACATTTAACACATCAACTTGAACACCTCAGCAAAGGTTCTCCTCGTGAGGTGGTCACGACACATATATAACACTCCATTCGTAGTATCACCTCTTCAAACCTACCTTACACTCCACATTATAAAACACCATACAAAGAATCTTTACTATACTTTAAGAAAAAAACATAGATTTCAAAAATAATACAATAAAATTCCTTTAGACCAAAAAATATCGTCTATTTTTATTAAATGAATAATGTTTTCACAGTTCATTTAAGTATTCTACCTAAGCCGCAGTCCCGTCTGATTATAAATTGACCGTCCATCAAGCAGCCACTAAATAGCCTCTCCGACCGTCTAATTAAACTAAACGCCAGCAATGATTATCATTGTTCCAGCGAAATTGCATTTGATTATATCCTGACCCCCTGGCTCCGCTGGGCTCCTGGTACGGCCCTCGTGTTGACGAGTTGGACACTTCGTTACTCTAAGGACAATTAACCGGTTATACCATTGTTGAAACCACCAGTTAACAGAATATTACGGAAAAACGCTAATTAAAAAATATTTATTATATCAATTTTACTTGTCATCAAATCACGTGTATTGAAAAAATATTATACTTTGCCGCAACCGGGAATTGAACTTGGGACCATCGCTATCCAAGTGGTGAAAGATCACTATTTAAAATCGAATTATTGCTTGAAATGACTTTAGCCGTATTTGGTGACCATATCTGAATAGCTACGCATTTCTGAACCTTCCTTCTTCTCCATCTCCTTCTCTTATCCACTTCCACAACACACCCCGATTGGAAATACCATAGTCCCACTGGCTTCGCTCTATTGGGATTCTAATGGCATATTCAAATAAATGATAAAAAAAACAATCCGGGCATCTTCTCTACCCACTGAACTATCGTGTCAATCTTCAGACTTGCAGTATTTTACCAATATTTATGGTGGTTTTGATATTAAAGTTTTCCAATACGAAACTTATTTAATACACACTTAAAACACTCTAAAATTTGAACATCTAAAATAAGTACGTAATTCCAGTAGTTGTAATTCTCTCCATGCGCAATTCCTTTCATGTATAATTATGTCCGTGTGCAAATCTGGCAGTGTTATATTGGTACGTGAAATTCACGCCTGGGTAATTTCATCCTGACTACGTAAATGGTATAGTAGATGGTGAATAGAAAGGAAGATTTTAGCATGACTTCAGTTCTTATTTCTTCGTGTCGCAATAATCCACGTCTATTGTCTTCATATATTTTTTAGTCCACTATTGGTAACAGTTTTCAGTTTTTCAACCATCCTTTCAGGTAAATCTAGGAATGCGATGAAATTATGAAATCATGTTTTTATTACGAAGCAGAACATTTTCACTGAATTTTGAGACAGATTTATCATGTTCATAATTAGTTTCCTCCTCTTTTTATTGTTGGGTCGGGGATCCCCTGCTTTGGCAACTTGCCTCCAGGCTCCCTCATCTTGCGCAAAGTTGGTGACCTTGGTTCATTGCAGGCCCAGACTCTTCATGCATAGGCTCTGCAGTTATTTTTCGAGCTTTTAAAGCAAACAGAGTAAATGGACTTAGTTTGAATTCAATGAAATAATATAAAAATTTAATAATATTATATAAAATAAGAGGTACATTTTTAAATGGATGTTTTTGTTGCTTATTGCGCTATAATAATAACTGGATGATTTGTATAGCGCCGTTTTTGTGAAAAATCACCTCAAGGGCGCTGTACAGATATTACTATACTTGCTATTCTCTATTTAATTATCTACAAACAGATACAGAAAAACATACTTACCTGGCAGGTCAATTCAGATGAACACAGTTTTATTAGAAAATTTAAACTTAGAGACGATATGGTTTTTACGGTTGATATTTTATCCTCCTTTTCTATTGATGTTACATTTATTAGAAGATTGGTGGCACAAGAAGAGTTGGTATTTATTTGAAATATTAATATTTTTTAGGACTGGAGAATATTTTTAAAAGTACCTTAAAAAGCGTAAGAAGTTTTTAGTAGATATTAATGTTTTTTTTATTTTTTAGTATGATACATCAAATATAATAATACGTTTATTTTACCTCTCCGATTTAATACAACTCTTCAATTAAGACGCATTTATCTATGTATACTTTAATCCAGTAATTTGTTAATAATTAAATAATGCATGGTGCATCGATACACGTATATGTGCAGCTGTAAGTACATTGCAGTATGATTAAGAAAATCAAAAAAGAAAATGTGGTATAAAGAGAAATTTACATTTAGTTTAAGTTCCATTTCGTAACCAAGATAGTGTAATTAAAAATAAATACATGCGTACACACGTAATTAGAAAAAAAAACGTTTTGAAAAAAAATACAGTAGGATTTTCTTATGATGAATTCAAGCGGAAATAGTTTTTTCTTTGTTAATAATGCCTTACAAATATTTCTTGATTTAGTTCAACGTTCGGAATTTATGATTAATCCTTCGTAAGAGACGTACCTGACTTACTTTAACCAGTGATTTTTTTAGCTTATTTGGAATCAAACATGTAGTTGGCACTTTGAAGTCCGGTGAACTTTTTATTTTACTTTATTTTTTCATCTATAAACATTAAAAAGGTATTGGACAGTTAGGGTCGGAGTAGGAAGTTGGGCGGATACTCGGACGGATGAGTGACCAGCGACATCTGAAAGCATTTTTTTGTACCTGTAGAAGAAAAAAAAACAGCCAAAAATATCACCAGATACCAAAATTTCATTAACGATTTTTTCTACGAATAAGGTCACATACTGGTTGATCGTTGAAGTTTTATGTAGAAATGCCTGTATTCGTAACTACCGTGTTGTGGGTTCCCCATAGTGCTGAATTAAAAACAAATATTTTATTGTTTGTTTTTAAACTGAAATACGTTTGCATTCGACACCTAACAGATATATGGTTTACATATTAGATAGAGTGATGTTAAAATAAAAACATTGTAATTAAATGAAACAATCAAACTTTCTTTTAACCACATTTATTTTTCACCCCTACCGACCATCGTCAGGCAAAGTACGAGTATATACTAAACAACATTACAAAATTATGGCAAAACATACACAATAAGTGTCGCAGTGGAGGTGGGGGCGTGACTAGGGATTAATAAAGAGTCGGGAAAGAGATAGAGAGTGAGAAAGGGGTGAAAGAAAACATATTTAAAATGGGGCTGTAAGATATGATTTTTGATTAATAAGAGACTCACTATTATTAAATTTTCTTAATTTCCAAGGCTTCTAAATTATCTAAACGTTTACCTATTACCGTTTACTATTGTGAAGAATATTGATCCTCGTATTTTTATCAAAACTATAATTAAAAATAAATGTGGTTAAAACAAAGTTTGATTAGATAATTCGATTATAATGGATAACCATAAAGTGATAGCTTCATACAATAGTACAAAACATTTTATTCAAATTAAAAAAAGTGTCTTTGCTCTAGATCTAAACACGTCTTATTGTAGTCGCAATTTCGATAATGGAGTCTACTTAGACTAGTTATTATTGTCATGTTGTGATTCTGAATAGCGTTACTTCGATAAGCTGTGATAAACCTACAACGCCAAGCGGAATAAATCTCGCTTTGTTCAACCAGACCTCGATGCTTTATTGGGGTTAGAATCTTAACTGAAACCAGTTAACGAAAGCTGAAACCAGAGACAGCTTTGACTTTACCCAACCATTTGCTGCTGAATAATCGACGAATATCGAATTTAACTCACACAACAAAATACTCAACTGTTAGATTGTTCAATATAGCACATTGTTCAACCAACAAAGCAAAAATACGCTGTGTGTCCGGGAAAATGAAGCAGCACGAGTAAAGAATAATGCTAACGATATTTCTGTAAAAGTTAAGTTAGGTTAGTTATTTATTTAACATCAACGGTATAAATATACCATAAACGATAATTGCATGTTACAGTTAACCACGAGCATAAGAATATAGCACAAATAATTTCAACAGAGAGTATATAAAGAATAAAAATTTATCGAGGATATAAAAGTAAAAGATATGCGTATGGTACATTTAAAACATATAGTAAACTTAGGTTAAATTAATATTGATTGAAAATATATTTTAGTATAGCGTTCTTGTACTTACCTATCTTACTAACTTCATGTAATCTAGGTACAACCGAGTGTTTGTAATGATCAGTCCTGGTATTGTTACATTTAAATATGAATTTGGAACGAGTTGTTCTCGTAGGTATATGAAATTGAAAGAGGTTAATTAAATAAGAGCTGTCTATACTACTATTTACCATATTGAACATAAATATCAAGTTGGAAATAATTCTTCGATCTGAGTTAGGTTGTAAAAGGTAAACAAAGGTTAATTCCGTGAACACAAATCAGCTTCAATTCAACATGGTTTGGTTTTTTTTTTTTTTTTTTACATTAATACCGCACAAGAGTCTCAACTGCTCCCAACCATCTGGAGCCAGTGAGACTATGGCATCCCCAATTGGGGAATGTTGTGAGGCTGAAGGTATTGGGAGGGGAAGGAGAAAGGGTAGAGGAAGGTGGGGAAGTACCTGGCTATTCAGATCTGGTCACCAAACACGGCTAAAGCCATTTCAAGCAACGTTTCAATTCTGAATGGTGGTCTTTCACCAGGGCGATACTGAAAGTATCTTCCACTCTGGAACGTGCGCAAGTATACTATATATTAATTAATTGTGAAACAACACAAATTAATTAAATAAAATTTACTTGCGCACGCCGGGGTTTGAACCCGCGACCTTCGGATTCGTAGTCGAGAGCCTTGCCCCTCGACCATGGAAGCCGTTAGTTTGATAGTGAAACTGGTAATCTCTATATATAAAAACGAATGATTGTCTGTCTGTTCACGATTTTTACGAGAATTACTTGACCGGTTTCCCTGAAAATGGCACAGTTTGTTCTTAATAGTGCCGGCAAGATTTAAAGAGTAGATCTAATGAAATTTAATACGTAAAACTGTTTGCTATTACGTTAAAATTAGTATAAAAAACATTGAACCCGACATGTTGTATTGAGGTTAGCCTATAGATATACCACTACGGTTAGCTACAGTGAAAATATTCAAAAAAAGTTTTTTTCGGAAAAATATTTTCAAAACACAAGCAGGATACCTCCATAAGAACTTTATTTATTCAGATATATTGAAAAAAAAATTTTTTTTTAATGAAATAAAGTTTTTAAAATAATGTTCTTTGGTTTGTTTGTTTAAATATAGTAGATCGCTGTCAAATCAATTATGGCGCCCAAACGACAAGCAAGAATTCACAACTTCAAAACTTTATTCCAAAAAAATAAATAATCCCGAACAAGGCCGGGTACACACAACACCACCGATCACATCTTGGTGGTGTTGGTACACAGGGAGTAGGTTATATAAAGAGGTATATTTTATACCCGTGTGTGGTAATTAGGGCAGCTTTAGATTATCTTTAGACAGATTGCCTTACATGGGGATAAAGGACCTCTGGTAGAAAGATTTGTTAATTGACACTCCCTGTTTGTTATAAACTGTTATAAATTCGTTGAACTCCATTATTAATTTATTTAATTATTTATTTATTTATTTATTTATTTTATTTTAAGTAATCAATATAAACTGTTGAATGAAAAACTTGTTATGTTAAGTATTCTCAATGATGTGTTCGGGTAGAGAATACAGCCATAATATTGCTTCATGTGGTGCACACTTGCTACAATTATGGTTAGGTTAATTTAAGAATAGGAAGGAAAATAACACTCCAATTCTTCAAACGCCAAAGGGACATACACAATTAGAAGTAATTAATATTTTTAATGCGTACATTAAAAAAACCGGATACGACTTTTAAAGTTACCCAAGGCAAATAGTCATATTAACGTGTGTCAGCTGTGTCGCCTTCCTTTGGATAATGTCAGGTGATCGGTTTAGGAACAGATCAATTAAGGGTGAATGAAACATTTTTCTTGAAGAACTTGAGATTTATAATTACAATGAGAAAATATTTAATTTCATCTTCTGTTTGCACACCTGCGTACCAACAATTCATTTCAATATTTAAAAGCATTACCTGTTTTTTTTTCTAAAATATTTCGATTGGTGGCACACGTTTCATTTACTTTTAATAAATATATCCGAATTCATTTTATTTTCATTTACAACGTCTTTGATAAGGAACTCCACTCCATTTTTTTTCCTCAACAGTGACGTTCAAACTTAAACACCAGTATATTTCGTTTGTTTTCTAAAGTTAGTTTTCATAATTAAAATAATGCTCAATGTTTCAATTTTTCAAAGCCCGCCAAAACGCTCCAATTCTATGTTCAGTCGGTTTTGATCAGTTTTGAGGTTAGTATGTCAAATGTCAAAAGAAGGATGAGCTTTACCGTATGTAACAAACGTGTCTAGAGTGAATCAATTTAAACAGATAAAACATATTTCTTTATAACCAAATATAAATTGTTGCACAACACGTGTAAATAACCAAGTCATGATTGCACCACAAAATGCAATACCAAGCGAGCCAAAAGCCTATATTTCACCGTAAACAAGTCAAAATTACACCACAAAATGTAATGATTTCGCAACACCGGCAAATAATGTTGCAGGCGCCCTATAAAAATCGTATACACAGAGGTACGTGCTCTCTTTTCAATTCAACCGCAGAATGGACCTTGATACCTCCACCTGCCGCTGCCACAAACAAGAACAATCTTCTAGTCGCTCGAATCGACGACATCTCTATTGGGAAACTACCAAACACCTTCCTCAAGAGGATTCGCAAATCACAATAGTCGTGCCGGTGCCTAAATATTTACGCTCTTTTCCTTGTGCGGGGCTTATACTTCTCGTACACCGCACATAATTTTATATTGTATTCATAGTAAACCATAACTGAAGATAAGAAATAAAGCTATGTACCCTTTTAGAAACTTTAGCACATAGTAAACCTTAACTAAACATAAATAATAAAGCTATGTACCTTTTTAGAAACTTTAATTCAAAGAATAATAATAGTATTGAGCATTAATATTATCATAATATCCGCATTGATAATTGGTTTGCTCATAAAAATTTATTTCACTAATAATATATTTTTTTATATTGAACATTAATTGTAGATCCTAAAGTCACCCAAATTATGTTAAAATTTTTCCAAATGTAATAAAAAATACAAATAAAATCTCACCATAAAAATGTCTATACTAATCCCAATACAGAATGCGCATGTGATGTCAGATGTTCCAAATGCAATGTTAACATCACAACAAGGTGTTTTGATGAGATGATGTTTTATTCAATTTTAAATAACGATTTATAAATTCTACGTATGTAAGTTATGTATTCAGAATCGACGTTTGCTGATATATATGAAAAGCCACTGTATTTTTCACTGCAGTTCCTTATTGTATTAATATTCCAAGAAATAATTGTCACGTTATATCATTAACGATAACTACCCAAAAACAATGTTCGGGGTAGTATTATAACACAGATACCACGCGTAAGTTCTGGAAGTAAAACATCTTATTTCATGATAAAGTCAGAACATTGGTTCAGTTGTTTTAACACGAAGCGTTTTTGAATAACGATATAACCCGAAGGCAATCAAACCACACGTAACTTCGTATAACTGACACTATCAACCGATATTATAGAACAGGCTTATAACCTGCTTGTAATAAACGCAAATTTGTGAAGGAACTCGGGAAAGCTGCCTCGTGGGAGTAGTAATAGCGGGTCCGTACTATACCTACTCTGCTGTGGAATAATAATCCCAGTAATCACATCATGTGGGAAGAGACAGATAATTCAATTACACCTCCCTTAATCTATATATCCAACAGCTTTTACATGAGGAGATGCTTAATTAGTAGGAAACATATCGTTTGAAATTATTAAGTCATATTATATTATATTTTGTTTGCTGATTGTTGGAAGACTTCTTTGCACTTTACCACTAGTTTCCATGACGCAGTTTAGAGAAAATGGGCTGATTTTCATTTTTTTTAAATATTTTTTATTTTATTTATTTGTTAATAATATTTTTGTTACATAGATTTATATAAACATGGATACAAAGGTTATAATCTTTATATCTATATAAAAAGTTATATTAATTACTTACAAATTTTAATAGATTTTTGTTTATGTTTATAATTTGTCTATTCTTACATTATTGTGTTCTATGTTTATCATTTGTCTATACTTGACATTATTATTCTCTAGTATTCTGTATGTTCTGATTAGGAAAGCATCGCCTTCGAAACTTGTTGATATGCATATATTAATAAAGTGGTGATTACATTTTAATTAATTTGTTGTATTATTTGATCTCGCAATTTTTCAATTACGGATTTCACTTCACAATCGAGATCAATGATAATTTTTACGACGTTAGTCTCACTCTCCGAATCCTTAATCCTTTGAATTTTCATACTTAATTTTTCGCTGAAATATGTAACTCTTCTACCGTCAAGAAGTGTTGCGGTGTGAGTGTGCGCAAAGCCAACACCGTGGCACGGGTTCCCGTTACAAACGTCTGGTTTGTATGTGAACTGAATGATAATTATATCTACTGGATCATTATCGTCACTGAAAACAAAAACCGATAGATATGAATTTCGGGCGTGGATGTCTAAAGTAAGCAGAGTGTAATTGTTAATTGATAAACTAAAGTTCTTTAAAACTTAAGACAAGATTTTTGTGCATAGTGCAAAGGGTAACAATTATTATTTTTATAAACAATAATTATTAATCTAAAACACTCATCCAAATTGAAAAAACCTTCCGAGCAAAGATAAATGTCGCCGGCAGGACTCGAACCCGCACCCTTCTAATGTCCGGTCAGATGCTCTACCGTTGAGCTACGTCGGTTTATCGCAAACCCGCCAAGTTAATCAATATATACTAGTGTTCCATTCAATAATTACTGTTTTATTATATTTTCACCTGTAAACAACCAACTTTATTAGTATGAGAGAGGCTTGTAACGGCTAAATCCCTCAAATAGATGGCGTCGAGACAAAAAATTAACTTGGCGGGTTTGCGATAAGCCGACGTAGCTCAACGGTAGAGCATCTAACCGGACATTAGAAGGGTGCGGGTTCGAGTCCTGCCGGCGACATTTATCTTTGCTCGGAAGGTTTTTTCAATTTGGATGAGTGTTTTAGATTAATAATTATTGTTTATAAAAATAATAAGAGTGTAATTGATTTAAGAATTTCTAATATTTAGATTCAAAAGGTTTAAATTTCATTAATGTGTCTGGGCCAAGGAGTCGTGATGACATCAGTTTCGTTCCAATTGGAATAGAGCACACTTCTTGGGGTTACCTATTCAGTGTATGTCATGTTAATATTCACTGCTCATATCCTAGATCAGAGGTTCCCAACCTTATTTTTGTCACCGCTTACTTTTGGAATATATTTTTCATCAGAGCCTCCACGGTTTTTTCTTACGCGACAATGCGATTAAATCTGAATATATGCACTGTCACTGAGAGATAATAACTCTCATTTCCGCGGTCGACTCTTTACCCCGCAACGATATTTTCATCTCCCCTGTTCTCTATTATGTTCGCCCTTGCTCTTGATGCATATTATAATGTATATTTACATATTATAGTAGTACATTATTGTTCACGTGACAACATGTCCAGAGAAACCTGATTAGGTATTATAATACCGTAAATAAAATGACAAACAACTAACAATCCATCCTATAAATCAATAGAATATCTTTCAACGATGTACCCACGATAAATGTGAATCAATAATTAAAATTTATTAAGAATATTTTTGTTGGCCTCATTTGCCATTAAGATCTCTCCAACGCCCCTTGGGGGTCGATATCACCCACGTTGGGAATCTATGTGTTGGATAGATGCATAATGAGAGCGTCATATTTATATGCCATATGTATTCCAAAGAATATTATCTTATAATTGCATGCCGTGCGCTTTGCGAGGCTAAATATGGGAATTCCCAAGCAATTCCCAGCCCTCTTGGGGAGAAATAATCACAAAGAGAAATGCCACCAGTCACGGACAGAGCGCAAAACAATAAATTTACTCCATTTAAAAACCTCTGTAGACTTCCCGTACTCTTAGAGCGGAGGGGCGGGGAATACACCATCGTGCTAGGTTTTACATTGCGCTGATTCAGGTCGTGCACGCGTGATAGGTTACATTACAAATTGAAGCAAAAGGAAAAGTAGCAGCTGTTAAAAGAATTTTTTTGTAAACACAATTGGATTTGACGCCACAGGGCTCTCGAAGTGAAAGAAGGCGTCTGGAAGTTCAAAAACCGTTCAAAACAAGATAGAATTGATTGAAAGACAGTTAAATAAATGAATAGTATAAATACATATACATATGTGTATGTTAATAAACAAGTAGTATAAATAAAATTGTAATATTTTTAAATGCTTACAAATTATCTTTCATACGTTTTTTTGTCATTTCTTCTACATCGCTTCAGTAAGTTCTGTTCATGTAGCAAACTTTTTTTTTCTTTCCACTTCATTGCTATTATGGCTACTTACTTAAAATACAATGACAATTTATCTAAAACACGCCAACACCTCACTCAGCACAGTGAGGTGTTCTCCTAGTAAGGTGTTCACGAAACATTACGATTAAACCAATTACATACATTTACTTATTACTTTACACTCAACTATCTTAGGAATATTATTTGTACTACTTGCACTTATCTAATTTATGTACGTAATTTGAGTATAGAAGTAAAATAAATAAATAAACAGATCGAAAAACCTTTCTTAGCACCTAACATATAATTATATAGGTTCATCTGTTTATTAATTCGTCTATATAAACGTCTATTATAGGCGTTTTTAAAAAATACAATGATGCACGTGACAAAATGAGACAATATAATTTATATAGCCGACATACAACTGATTTAAAAACAACGATACATATAAAGGAAACTGCATAAATAATTTTCACTTTTACAGAAAGTAACGTTAGGATATACCTCATTATTATTGTGCGAGACATTATATAGGCGTCATAAACACGCTCCGAATACATTGTAACCATGCGTACATGGCGCTGGTCGGCCTCCCTTGGTGATGCAGTGTCCCGCGAATGCTTCCAGAGGAATCTTTGCGTATATTATATTCCTCGTGTGTAACAAGCTTTTGTGTCTAAAAAAGTAAAAGTTATTTTAAAATCATTTTCAGCTAGATCATACAAAGTTGCACTACTCTTCGCCGATACATCAAAGTTTAGGGCATTCATAAATAGATTAAAACTATCACTTTTAAACCATTTCAATAATGATTTCTTCTTTTATAAAAGGTTTCCCCAAAAGGTTAAACATTAACCAATAAATCAAGGATTTGGTTTGCTAGGTCAGCGATTACGTTTAAACCCGTTCGGTTTACCGCAGCACCAAAGAACCGCAAAAAAACTTGTATCTAATGTAATAAATCTCTTACAAGATTTGAAATGTCGTAGGAATCAGACTCGCGGTGACCTGAAGCAGAATAAAATAATTATGTCAATACGATATTTAATTTTATTTTAAAAATTATTAATGATATTATAGACATCCCTGATTTAGTCAGATTAATTAAATTTAATATTCAAACTAGAACTACTCGATCAAAAAATTTATTCAAATGTATCTATAATTTCAGAACTAAGAAGTCATTCAAAAATTCACTTCTACCTAGACTTCACGCAGAAGGTAATACTTTTTCAGAGATAGTAGATATGTTTAACTGCATGCAATGCAAATACAAAAATACGATTATTCCATACATCCTCAACAATCATTAATGAGATACTCGTATGTATCTAGAGTACAAGTATTAGTACTTACAAGATTATATTGCTGAATTTGTCTGTAAACATTAATATTTAGTTGTTGTATTTCGTAAAGGCTATCTATTCTATCTATGCACCTACTGTGATGTGTTTTGCACCCGTGTCAGTATTGTAATTTGAATTTTAAAACCAAATATTTAAAAGCCCAAACAGGGCGTATACAATATAATAAAAAAATATATACAAATATATATAAAAGAAGTTCTCCGAAATAATTTAATTGGTCTTTTGTACTGAAAACTACAAGAACTTATCAATTTAACCCCTTCCATCGACAGATCTAGAATTTTTTTGTTAGTATGAACACAATGAGACCCATCTCAATACCGTTGAGAATATTTTAAATGGCAAACAATAGCAGAATGCTAAACACATCTAGATTATTCTAAATCATTTGAAGGTATGTATTCTAAAAACACAACTATTATTTTCTTTTAATTATATGAATTTCACAAATTTAATTTTCTTTTAAAATAATTACTTCATTTATTGAATTTAAATACCGGATGGAGGTAGTTGAAGGTTTTTAATCAATTTTCTCTCAGCAGAATTAAACTGCCGAGTGACAGTAAATTAATGTACCTACGAATTGAAAATGCAACATTCCATTTATTTCCCAGTTTGCTTCCAACGTAAAGCAACAGCCAAACTAAGTAGTGGATAAACTTCCACCTGAAATACTTTTTCTAACTGAGAAGAAAATTAAAAGCAGAAAAATACAACCCGGAGAGTTCAGAAAATGCTTTGAACTTTAGGAAGGTTCTTGAATAAATATTTGGATTGGATGCAAAGTCAAAGACTTTGCCAAAGGATTTCTTAATTTAAAACGCGCTTTAGTACATTTTATGTGGAAATTGCGAAACCGTTTTTCGAATTGTTTCAAATATGATATTTTCTGTAAACCATATGGTTCCATGACTAAATAGAATACTGACAAAATGCAACGCTTTTTTAAAGTAATATAAAGTCATGAAACGGGATTTTAAAAATCTAACACCACAAAACATAATCTAGTGAATCTAGTAAGTTTTTTTTTATTAATTTTCGGGATTTGTTTTGTCACTGTTCTGTTTAGTTCGATTACCGAACCATAAATACCATCTTAAAATACAATAATAATAATAAATATTAATTATTATTATTTTCTTTATTTTTATAAAGACCATTTTAAAAGTCCCCATGAGAACGCCATAATCAAACATTTCAAAAGTTTCAAAAAATAAACTTATTTGTCACCACACAAGAGTGAAATAAAATGACATTATGAATAGTTCTACATTTAAAACTGCTTTTGGAAAAAGGAATTATAAATATCTCTCTACTAAGCTATATAATTCACTTTCACCTGCAAAAAAAAAAAAAAAACCGATAAGGCAAGTGATTTCAAAAAATCAAATCAAAACTAGGCTCAAAGAAATCAAAGAAGAGGAATTATCCAGCATCTTGGAAAGAACTTCGTAGGAGCTTAAAAATGATCAGTTTTTAAACAAAACCTAGTTCGCCTTAGTACAGGAACCCCTAGTAAGGAGGAGGACTAAGAAAAACACTACAAATTGTCTTATAAGCTTGACAAAAATTTATTAACTAAATAATATTTAACGAAAACTTTCGGAATAAGTAATAGATTTTAGACACGTTAAAGAGAAATTCACATTTTCCATAAAACAAATCAAACCAATGCTATTTATGTAGTAGTAGCTGCCTATTTGTAAACTTCAATTTAAAAATATAAAAATCGCAAAAAAATTCGATCAAGCCGTTTGGGAAGCAATACATACAAAATAATTATACCAAAATTTAAAAAATATTAAAACAGGGAATTAATTAATTAATTACTAAACAGAACATTAATTAATTAATTACTAAATAGAAAATTAATTAATTAATTACTAAATAGAAAATTAATTAATTAATTACTAAATAGAAAATTAATTAATTAATTACTAAATAGAAAATTAAATGCAAAATTTTTAATAACGTGAAAAATGTGTCTAGAAACACCCTTCTTACACATATAAAAAATTAGCGTGTTTTAATGAAGAACAATTTATAGCGGGAGGTGAAAGAACTGAGATTATTTCATATTGCAAGGTAAATTAAATTATTTCATTTTGCCAATGTGTGTATTAATACACATATTGCCAGGCGTGAGACACGTTGGAGCTTTTAATTGAATTCTGCTAAATAATTATCAGGCATTTCATATAAACATACATATATATATGTTCACACACCAACATGGCGAATATTAATCGCAGCTAAAGAGTAAATAAAAACGATTGAAATGTATCTCATTTCTACCGAAGCAGAGTTGTAAATTTGTTGGTACGTGGCCGTGTTGATATTCCAGAGATATTCCCTAAAGAATTTTCTAGAATTTTGTTGGATTGCTTCATCCCTTATTTATTGATATTCGCCAGTAGAGCCTACCGAAAGTATTTTTAAGACGTGTTTTTCGATCTATCCATAAATACTAAAAGAAGAAAAAAATACTACACAACGTACCAACGAAACGAGAAATGAAATATGCACGAGTTTGTGCAAACATCTGAAGAATATTTTTTTATTGAAAACTAATACCGTTCCCGATAAACTTATTCGTCAGGAAAGAATCTGTTTTTTTGGAGGAAATTTTCGGTGTCGCTTTAAAGCGATTGAAATTATTTCACCCCCGATTGGGGAATGTTTTGAACCGGAAGGAAACCTATGAGAGGGGGAAGGTTTTGGAGTACTTTGCTAATCATATCTGGTTACTATACATTGCTGAAATCATGTCAAACAACGTTCATATTAAAAATTGTGACCTATTTTATAAAATTAAATTGTTTAATTTAAAAAATAAAACAATAACTTTGTTTACATCACTTTTATTTGTTATATACATTTGCCGACCGGGTTTCGCCACTACCGTAGCTTCTTCAGGGCAGTATATTACTAAACTATGAACTAAGATACACAAGGGTTATAGATTGTTAAAAATGGGCGAGTGAAGGACCGAGCGTGGGAGGGGAGCAGGTACCTGACCGGGAAGGGCGTGTACTTTGTTTATTGGGAATATTTTAAGAATCGGACTTTTATGTAAATTTATTTGATTGTTAATGAGGCTGTTTTTAGTGTTTTTGGCTTTTCTAATTTATAATGCTTCTAAGATATCTAATCTAATTCCTATTCCATTTTTATGCAGTAAAATAGTGTCTGTATTTTTTTTTTAATTCTTTGGTCTGTTTCTAAGAAGTAGTTGTCACATTTCTCATTTTAATTCATTACTTAAACTTCTTTGGGTTTAAAACAATAGCTTGTATCAAAAACTCTGCTCAAACTACTCTGCTACGTGATAACCAGTGCAGAAAATATATTTATTTTCTTAATCTTAAAACATAAAATGGTAATCTAATCCTTTGTTAAAAATATCATAAAAAATACATAAGCTGATATCACTACAATCGATGAAAAGCTACTATTAGGAAAAGCAATAGTCTGGTTTAGTATTCGGAACATTCTCCGTGGGGAAAAATATTTTCCGTTATTTGGAAGTGTGCTTTATTACTGAAATAATTTATGTCAGTACAAATAATAGCGAAGCATTAAAGAGAAATAAATAAAATTAATAACTTTTTTATGTTATTTATTTATTTACTTCTATACTCGTACATGCAATTTACAGATACATACATTAGATAAGCGCAAATGTTATTCCTGTAATATTCCTGACATTAACGTGACAGTGGAGTGTAAAGTAATGTGTGACTGTACGTAAATAGTTTAGGTGTAATCTTTAGTGAACACCTCGCTATGAGAACACCTCACTGAGCTGAGGTGTTCGCCTGTTTGAGATAAAGTGTTAGGTTAATAGCGATTATAGAACATCAGTTTTTTTAACGTTATTACCGCACAATAGTCCCCAACGTCTGGAGCCAGTGAGACTTGGGCCCAATTGGGATATGTTTTCAGGCTGGAGGCAGTAGGAAGTGGAAGGAAATGGAAAGGAGGAAGATGGGGAGATATCTGGATATACAGATCTGCTTACCAAACACGGCTTAAGTCATTTCAAGCAACGCTTCGATTCTGAATGATGGGCATATCACCAGGGCGATACTGAAAATATCTACCTTCCTGGAACGTACCCCAAATGTACTGTATATTATTTTTAGCTTGTGAAATAACCAAAATTTATTCATATAAAATTTATTGAAGAAAGCAATCACTTCGTGGCTTGATATCATAATTTAAATCAAAGAATTTTATTTTATTTTAATCAATTTATTTTATTTATATTTATGCATTATCGACCGGTTTCGGTTGAACTCAACCTTCATCAGGAACGTACACATATAAACTAAATTTAGTCTAAATGAATTTATTTGTGTACGTTCCTGATGAAGGTTGAGTTCAACCGAAACCGGTCGATAATGCATAAATATTAATAAAATAAAGTGGTTTAAAACAAAAAAAATTCTTTCATTTCAAATTTACTTGTGCCTCGATTTGAACTCGCAACCTCCGGATTCGTAGCCGAGGATCGCAACCACTCAACCACGGATTCCGTCGATAACGATAACAATATAATGATTTATAGACATAATAACAGTTCTGTGGCATGATAAGAATATTTATTGCAATTGCCTGATGATATATTGTCATATATGGGAATCTATCAATATGCACCAACCGAAATAAAATAAATTAATATTCATAATAACAAATATTATCAGCAATTCCTCTAATAAATTAAAGTTTACTTAATTGTGCCGCAGAGTCTCTAAATGTTTTATTGTGTTCCTGTGGCTATTGCCCGATAACGTATTGTTTTAACCCAACTTTGTTTGTTTAACACAATTTATAAATTCATTTTCAAGTTATAATATCATCATTCACCACCCTTTCACAATATATAACATCTTCAATTAAAAACACAATGTCACCCACCTTATAACAAACTAACTACCCATCACGCCGTTTCCCAGCAGGGGTAATAAGAGAGGATAGACCGCCACACAACTCGGATGTGTAGATTGTATAATGGTATTTATTTAGACCGTGAACTGAATCTCATTAAAAGCTACATGTCAGAATGATCACAATTAGTCAAGATTCACAATGAAACAAGTCTAACTAACTAACTAACTAACCATCACGCCGTTTCCCCGAAGGAGTAGGCAGAGAGGACGGACCGCCAAAGACCTCATACACTTCTTGCTTCATTCACTTCATACAACGTCTCATACATTCTCTTCTGTTATTCCGACTTCTGACATGGCCCGACTCAAGTATTTGATTCACTTGATCGTGCCACGTCTTCCTTGGACGTCCCCGGCTTCTTCTTCCATTCAAATTCGCGTCATATATTCTCCTTACACTCCTTTCTTCATTCATTTGCTCTACATGCCCAAACCATCTAAGCGTGCCTTGCATTCTTTACGAATCCCAACATTTTTCATACGATCATACATGGTTTTACCACACATTCGTCTCGGAGATCTCATTTCTACAGCATTCAGTCTGCTTTCATTCTTCCTCTGCCAGTTCCATGCTTCACTGCCATACATCAGAGTTGGTCAAGTCAACCAATACAAATCCAATGCGGTTTACCACAAGGCAGTGTCGTGGGCCCAGTTTTATTCCTGATATATATTAATGATCTGTGCTGTCTAAACTGTCACGGCTCAGTGATAAGTTTCGCAGATGACACAGTTCTCGTCTTCCATGGAAAGTCGTGGGAGACTATATTACAAAAAGCTGAAGAAGGGATGAATCGGGTAAAACCATGGCTTGATTCAAATTCACTAACATTAAATGACGCAAAAACTAACCATATTAATTTTAAAATCCATAACAAGCATACAGATAACCTCAACACAAACCTAAACATAAACATCCATAAAAACCATTTAAACATGAACCAAAAATTTGCTTGCAATTGCTCAAAATTAAAAGTACAAACAATAAAATACCTAGGAATAATTGTTTATCAAAACTTAAATCGGAACACCCGAGTTGAAAATGTAATCAACAAATTACAAAAAAAAACTAACCTATTTTTATAAAACAGTAAGAAATACTTTAGATAAAGAACAACTAGTTAAAATTTATTACGCCTTAGACCAATACCATCTACAAGATGGTCTTATCGGATGGGGAAGTTCATGCGATTCCAATATAAAACCAGTTTTCATAGCTCGAAAGACAATTTTGAACATTATCCTTCCCCATCAGAACTTCTACATACTATGTTTTTAATTACATGAATTTAATGTCTTTGAAACAATTACATTCAAAAGATATTTCAATTAACTTTGCACATATAAACACCGGTCGAATCACAAGATCCTCAATACAACTTACATTCTACCAACCTACAACTAAAACAACTTTTGGACAAAGAAATTTTCAATATTTCTCTACAAAATATTTAACATCCTCCCACTAGCAACAAAGACCATTGCAAAATTAACCGACTTCAAAAGAAGTGTTAAGATTATTGTGGATACGGGAAGGAATAATATAGATATGATGTTACAACCGAACAAAGTTTATCTGTCACGGTGTGTTTTCTTCGAGATCTTTTAGGTTTAGAGAGTAGTTTGAATGAAATCCAATATGCAAAACTGTTGCTTTAACGTTTTAAAATTATTATGATAAACATTGAAAACGCCACGTGTTGAGGTTAGCCTATAGATATACCACTCTGGTTAGCCACAGATTGCATATTCAAAAGGAGAAGGTTTATTTGGGTAGAATATTTTCAAAATGGAAAACACAAGTAGGTACATACTTAAGAACTTTACTATTTAGATACATATTGAAAAAATAAACGATTGGAATGAAATAAACGTACGGGAGAATACAAATTATTGTGATTCCGTGTTGGAGTTGTCACAATACGGTAAAAACTGCCTCGATTTTGATTTACGAGGATCATGGAAAGAAATCTAATAAACTCATTACCCCAATATAAACAGTCCTCAGCACTATGCAGACATTTTATTTTATCTATTGTGTACAGTGAACTTTCCGAGCGAAGAATCTTCCGCGGTGAATTTGTCTGCGGCGAACTTTCTCCGCAGAAAAAAAATAAAACTTCGGTGGTGAATTGTGTACGGTGAATATTTCTAGAACCGTTTGATTTATACTTCTTCTTACAATAAGGAATTCCGGTCCATTGAAAAAATAATTATCAATAATGACGTTAAAACTTAAATACCAGTGTATTTCTTTTTTTTCTAAAGCTAGTTTTCATAGTGAAAATAATTTTCGAGGTTTAATTTTTTAAAGCCCCCCAAAACGCACCAAATCTATGGCCGGTCGGCTTCGATCAGTTTTGAGATTAGAATGTCAAAGGTCAAAACGGGGATGAACTATACCGTATATCAATTTATATTCTATTCATAGTAAACCATAACTAAACATAAGTAATAAAATTATGTTCCTTTTTAGAAACTTTAATTCAAAGAATTATAATAGTATTGAGCATTTATATTTTCATAATATCCGTATTGATAATTGGTTTGATCATGCATACTCTAATTTCTTTCATGAATAATAGTTGTTTATATTGAACAACAATTATAGAGCTTACAGTCACCAAATTCAGTTTAAATTTCGCCAAAAATAAAAAAAATGCATATTTAAAATAAAAAAAATAATTGATAACTTGTTATATAATACTCAAATTACCTGAATACTCAAATTTATTTCACTAATAATAGTTTTTTTTATTTTATATTGAACAACAATTAATTGTATAGCCTAAACTCACCCAAATTAAGTTTAAATTTCGCAAAAACTAAGAAAAATACAAAACGAAGACGAAAAATTTTTTTTTTCATACTAATCCAAAAACAGAATGCGCACGGGACGTCAGATGTTCCGAATGCAATGGTATCACAAAACACCTTATTATGTTGAAATTAATTTTTATTCACTTTTAAATAAAGATTTATAAATTCTACGTATCTTTATATATAATAAAAGCTACGTATTGAGAATCAACGTTTGCTAATCTATACGAATACATATTTTTAAAGCCATTATATTTTCACTGGAGCTCCATATTATATAAATAAACGCAACGATCATTTGCACACGGTTGACATTTGTCACATGAGAACGGGTCGCTGACTCATTCTTGTGTTCAACTGCTTTCACTTTAATGGAATGATCTGCCAGCCTCTGTGTTTCCTCCATCCCTGTAACATGGGTCTCTTCAAGACCAAGTTCACTCCTTATCTCTAAAAGATCCTCCACACAGCATCCCCCTAAAGATGATATAGGCCTTGAGAAGTATTTTCCTCCTTGGTCTCCTTGTGGAGTTACTGCTAAAAAAAACTTGATATGGTTGCATGATATGTTCATTTTCACACGTCACTTGCAAATCTAGTGTAATCTAAATTGACGAAAGGTGTTAATTTATACGTTTGCAATATACATAAAAAATGTGTAGTCACGTCGTACTTTGGAATTAGTTAGCATAAATTTGTAGCCTTTTGTTAAATTTATGCACTATGCAAAATTCAACATGAATGTTAATATACAACTCCCAGAAGGAAAACATATCGCCAACATTTACACCTCTGGAGTAAAATATTTTCATTAATGTTGTTTGTCCTATTTTTAACAGAATTTGCTTGAAGAGTGATATTACAGTGTTTTGAAAGTTATGGAGGAATCACATAAAATATAAACTGTTTCCTGCTCGTACATTTAATTGAAATATATTCGTACAGGTAAATAATTTTATAGTATGTGCACATCGATAGTAGTTAAAACTGATTCGAACTGGTTTAGAACAACTGCAATCCTCTCTTACCGTACTCCAAAAATATTGGATGCATAGCCATGTTTATCAAATATTATTATTATTCAAAATATTGTAATTTATAAATCAATTAAAAATTACTTTGTAATCACCACTTTATTATGGGCTGGTGTGCCCTTGCTTGGGTTTTTTTTGGAATAATGTTATGAAGTTGCGAGTTCTTGCTTGTCGTTTGGGTACCACGATTAAATTGACAGCGAACCATTATCTCTAAAAAAATAACATTCATTTGAAAGATTTATTTGATTCCAATAATTTATTTTTTCAAAACGTATTAAAAGAAAAAGTTCTTACGTAAGTACCTATTTGTGCTTTCAATTTTGAAAAAATTCTGCATAAAAAAACCTTCCCATTTTGAATATGTAATCTGTGGCTAACCGGAGTGATATATCTATGGGCTAACCTAAATAAAACATGGCGGGATCAATGATTTTCATACTAATTTTAAAACGTTATAGCAACAGTTTTACACATTGGATTTCATTCTCTAAACCTTCCCGGCACTATAAAAATAAACTGTTCTATTTTCAGCGAAACCGGTCAAGTAATTTTCGAGAAAATCGATTATTAAAATATTTGATTATTAATTATATTTAATTGACTATCAACACTTTTTTTAATTTCTAAAATTTCAACTTTGTCCAATTGTAAACTGGTTGTATTAGTATGTAAAATTTAATAATAATTTATTTGAAAATAATTATTTTGCACTATTGTATGAAGCTATTCATTATAATTAAATGAAACAATCAAACTTAGTTTTAACCACTTTTTTTTTACACCGATCGGTTTCGGAACAACCGTTCCATCATCAGGGCAAAATATATACTAAACAATATTACAAAATTATGGCAGAACATATATAATAGGTGTCACAGTGGGGGTGGGGGCTTGACTAAGGATTAGTTAAGAATGGGGGGGAGAGATAATCATTGAGGGAGGGGTCAATCAATGATTAAATATTATAATGAGGTTTTTAAACTTCAATAAGTTATTAAAATAAAATGAATATTCTTTCTATGCTTGTAGAAAAAATCAATTGATGTCCCATATAAATAAAACTCGGATAGGTATATCCGAGACACTATCTAGATTGCAATTATATTCAGGTAGAACTCTTGTAACATCATAAAGAGAGCAGCCAATAAGATGGGATTTAATGGAGGATATTATTAACAAGTCTTGAAATTAAGGTATGATATCTATGAAGATAGCGTAAACTGAACTGGTATCATTAGCTCAGTTGGTAGAGCGATTGTCCCGGTAAGATGGAGGTCCTGAGTCCGATTCCCAGATGCGACTGATACCTTTTAATTTCCTGGGTTTTTTCGGTTTCGTGTTTCATTTAAGCTTTGTTATCACTATCGTCTTCAAGAATTATTACAACCCTATTATAGGGAGTGGTGGAAGCAGTGAAACAGAGTAGAAGAATGAGGAAGTTTTGAAGCTCCCGGCAAATTAGATCTTTCTGTTGTTGTTATGTGATACCTCATAACAGCGCCCTTATCTGTACGGAACACCTACAGGGGAGCTGTATCCCTATCCAATTGGGCAATGTTCTGAAGCTGGTTAAGGAGGGGGCTGTAGGAAAAAAATTATTAATGTGGACCTTAAGATGCCCGGATTAAATGTAGAAGGAAAGACAGATGCCGGTAGCTCGTTCCACATACGAGTCTGCGAAACGACCCCTTCTCATGAAGCCAACATCAACTATCAACGGGTGTTCTTCTTGTGTCCGTCGAGTTTTATGCAGCGGATCAACGCTGCTAGCTCATTTGAGCAGGCTCCATTGAAATACCTGTAGAACAAACTCTATTGTCAATCAGACGAACCTCCCTGCGTTGCACAGAATCAAGTATTTGGGAGCTTCAACTCAGAGGTGTTTTCTAAATTCAATTGTCGGACGTACTTGAGATTTGTATAGGGTTTGTAGTCGGTCACTATTGAAGAATCAGCCAGCCCTATTATACAAGACGTCCAGTTTCCTGGAAGCCAAATTTACTCGGGCTTCTATACAGCCTCAATACTTGAGCCGGTCTGAAATACTTACCCCGGACTGTCGTGAAAATGAATGCTCTTTGAGATTTGTAAACTCGGTCTTTGAATATAACCGTGACACAGAAGGCTGCGAAATCGAGCTGATAAGACAGATCTACATGACAATTGACGCTATGAGCAAAACGCAAAAGAATTGGAGTGACAGAGGCAACAAACTAAGAACACAAGGTTATGTTCATTCGATGTATTGGGTCCACATTCTTGGAATGACCTTCGATTTGGTTTCAGGTCAGAAAGCAATTTCGATACCTTTAAGAAAATTCTAAGAACATATTTATTTAAAAGGGGACTACAAACTATAACGAAATGTACTATATGTGTACCAATCTCCAAGATAAATTGGTAAATAGTTAAATATCAAAATGAGGGCTAAACAATTATCTAGGTAGTTATAACATATATTAATGTGGATGTAAAATGAAAGACCATCTCTTTTAAATAAGCAACCGAACTGTAACCGTAATGCTACGTACTCATAATGAAGGTCCATGGTTGCCTCTAAATGGTTGTTGTGCTGTGGAACAGCCTGCGCTACGGTGCTGTCGAACGAAGACTGAAGTAGGCCTCCTAGAGATCTCTGCACTTAGCCGATCGTATTCTTCTTTTAGTAAGGATATTCAGGAATTCTCTTATTAATATCCAAAATGAACGGGGTTAGTAGAACAAATCGTCACAAGCGCCCTTGAGGTGATCTTAGTCACTAAACGGTGCTCTGAAAAATTCACCATCTTTTATTATTTTAAGTTCTGTCCTACCTGCAGTTATTTCTGTTTGATTCGAAGACACTAGTACGGTGAGATGGATAGCTGTTCTCAAGAATTGATTGTGGTGAAGAATTCTGAAACCATGTAAGTTAGCGCGTATCAAATCATTGATATCGATCGTGTTGTAACTATTGTAACTTTTTTTACATAGGAAAAACTTCAAAAAAATTGAATGCTAGAGTTAAGGAGCACCTCCGGTGTTTAAGTGATAATAATTATTTTAAATTTGCCAAGCATATTTTGGAAACAAATAATTTTTTTGACATACATAAAGGTTTAAAATTTTTACATACAAATACAACTGGTTTACAATTATGCAAATTTGAAATTTTAAAAATTAGAAAAAGGGTTAGTAGTCAAAAAATTTTTTTTATGTATTTTCTCACTAATAATTTCGTTTATAATATTACAAATATAAATTTAAATGATAATAACTTTTATTATTTTGTTTTTTATGCCTCGCTATTTTTATTATTACTATTTAAAAATTTTTTTTTAATATTTTATATTTTTGTCTTATTTTTAATAATTTTTACATGTTTATTTAATTACTTAACCTACTTCCATCACTTATTATCGTATTTATAAGTTCTATTTTCATATTATTTGTCTATACTTGTCATTATTTTTAGTAGGTAAATTGTTTACCCCGAAGATGGAAGCTTTGCTCCTGAAACATCTAGATATATACCTATAAAATACAGTGGTTTAAAAAAAAATCATTGTTAATTTAAGCACAATATTTGAATTCCTCCTACTTTAATTTTTCAAAATATTGCTTCTGAAATGGTGGGTTACCGGATCAACACACGTACGAAAAATTTGTCTGAATACCCAACCTAACCTAACAGATTTAATAATTTATATTTACTGAAATACTTTAGAGAACGATCCAACCTTAACAAATTATTGTGCCAAGGATGCAGTACCAGAAGCGCGACAATGGGTCTTCTGCAAGTACTCTCCATCTATACTGCATGCAGACAGAGATCACATACCCTCTTTCTTAGTCCCTTCATATATAATAGGCTATACCCCCAACTCAAAACACCCTGTACAAGAAATTTAATTTAATACCAGATTAAAAAAACATCCTTTGATGAGTGATCTCTCGGCAGCTGAAAGTACCATGCATGTCATCGCGTAGATTTGATTTAGTCTATTCATTAATTTATTCAAAATGATTTATTCCTACGTTGTTTAACGTTTTCTGTGTTGTTTTTGTATTGGACTATAACGAGTAAATTTATTTTAAATATTTTTATTTTAGTATATAAATTAATGTTGTTTTTTTTTTTAAGTGCAGGTATCATAAAATAACTTTTTCGTTTTATATATTAAATAATGTAAAGTGTAGTACCCATATATTATATTGTTAACAAAATAGAATATTTTATACTCGTGTATATATATAGAAACGGACTATTTTCTATACGCCATAAGCTCGGATAGTAAGTAGGGAAGAATAAAAATGTAAAAAATATATAAAATAAATAATAATTATACAATTATACAAATTATGCATTTTTTTTCAAATAATTAAAAATACAGGTTAAAAATAAAGGTAATGCTAGGATAATTTTTGGAAAACTTTTTTTTTAACTTTACGTTATATAAATTTTAAAGTGTGCTGATTTAAACGTGTGTCAAATTATCGTGGAACCCGAGTGGTGGGGAATACAGCTAGCAGAGAATTAAACGCACGCCCCCTGGGTGGGAAGCTGACGCATTTGTCACTCGGCTACTAACCGGAAAAGGGTACAAAACTTTCTTACATACGTACAAAATAGTAACACAAAAAACGAGAAATTATGCGATATTCTCAACGGAAAAGGATATTGAAAAAAAAAAAAATTTCGAAACCCAAAGCTGTATCAATAATTATTATAAATATTCCAGAAAAAGACTATCCTATTGGACATAGCTTCACGATAGGTTATTTTTTTTAACGTAATAATCATTCTTAAACTGCGGGATACCTATTGTATGAATAATTACAATGGCGTGCATTGCTCTATGATTAAAGGTAGGCTGTGTACAGTTTTTCATGTTCGGGTGTGAAAAGTGCATTGAATTGAATATTTGAAAATGGCATTTTCATAATCATCTTCCACTGGTTTCGTTGCCAAATGAATAAATGAGCGTGCAGGCAACTATTTTTTAGATATTTGTCGCATAATTTTAATGGATCGATGTTTTTCTTATGGTGGGCACACCATTAAATTATTAACAGACTACCGAATAGCTGAGCAATTTCAAAATCGATCCATTCTCTCGAAACGCTTGTTTTATTTGATTTTAGCGAACAATTTAAGTTTTATGGAAATGGAAGCTTTTCACTCTGGGAGAGAATCTGTGTTTTATCATCGGCTTTAAATTCTAGGGGAGAAGATACGATAAAACTTTTATTTCTTCCAAGGGGAATCAAATAACTTATCCCAAAGAAGCCATTTCAAATGAAATAAGCTGTTTCATAGCCTTCAATATGAGAAATCTCATAATGGCAATAATCTTATTAAAGATGTTCATTTCAAATTACCTATTTTACAACTGTTCTTAAAGTTGTTTCTACCAATATCAATTAGAATCACTGACGTCAGAATTACATAGGCATGCCCAAAACAAAATCTACCCGTACCATTTTGACGTGGACGCAAAAGTCACGTGACATCCATTTTGGCACCAGCGAGGGTCGCGCATTTTTTTAATAAACTCCGCTATCATTCGCACGCTGACTGCCGGCTAATGAACGTCCGAAGATTTTATGGAATAACGCATTAAAATGAAGTCAAAATAGAAGTACGCATATCGAATAAATACGATTCATGAACAAATCGATTCGAGTTTTACAAAGATCCGTTCAAAAATGAAGATTCGAACATAACGAGTCGAAAGTACATTAAAAAGTTTTTACGTAACGTTTTGCTGTGTTTCAACATAGAATGAGAATATGAAGCCTTAGTCTTTCGGTGTACGTTCGTAATACACCTGATAATCCCCACTCAGACTGAAGTACGGAGCTATGTATTATAAGACACGCGTATTAAAGCCAGGTTCGTTATCAAAACTTTCTTAATGACGTCGTTCATGGCACAGATTGGGATACTAATCCGGGAAACGAACTTCGTTGGATATTAAAATAATTTTACTAGACATGTTTTTCGTGACTTTTCCCGAAAAGTAAAACTTGCAAAGTCTCATTTTTTATTATGTAATAACGTTTTTTTTTTTAAATTTGTATATTTCAACCAACCATTTAGATACCTGTCTACTATAACGTATATATGTATCATTAGGTAAGTTCTTAAATCTCTTTCAAATATGTAAAGCTGTTTCTAAAATAAAAATATAATACAGAAGTGTTTTTAAGAAACGGTATAAAAGGTTTACTTTGCAGGTTTCTAACCCAAGAAATACTACAAGTGATTTGTTTATAATTTCTATACGAGTAATTAAGAAAATATATCAGGTTTCATAAGACAATAATCCTTGACTGCAGAAACGGGCGGTCTGTTTGAAAGATTCGCCTATCATAACAAACGGATTGCAATATTTGGAGCACAGACGTCAGGTGGGAATGCTGTCCTTGTTCTACTGGTATTTTAATGGAAGATGCTCTAAGGAACTAGCGTCAATGATCCCTTCGGCACAGGTGCACAGTCGGGAAACACACCAAACGCGTGCCCAATATTTGCACACGGTTGACATTTGTCACATGAGAACGGATCGCTTATACGACTCGTTCTTGTGTTCAACAGCTCGGCTGTGGAATGATCTGTCGGCCTCTATGTTTCCTCCCTCTTACAACATGGGTCTCTTCAAGACCGGAGTTTATTCCTTCCTATCTTCTAAAAGACCCTCCACACAGCATCCCCAAATACGATATACGCCTTTAGGGAAACTATTTACCTCAGAGCCTCCTGTGTGGAGTTATTGCAAAAAAATGATAAAAATCCACAAACTGTAATCTTTTAAATACGTACTGAAATTTTAGTTAAAACCTTCAAAATTGCTTTTAATGATTTTAAAACTGGAACTATTTTCAGGCATTTTGGGATGTAAGGTTATAGAATTTAAAGATTATAGTTTTTGAGGATTTTTGTCGTTTGATACCTTATACATTTTCTAACTATCCATATAAAATAATAAGTTAATTTATTTGTGGTATATCTTGATTTAGCAAACCTGCAAAGTGATGTTTTGAGTTCACGCCCTTAATGGATACCTACAAAAGCACATTTTTTAAATCGATTTTAATCACAGAAGAGAATCAACAGAGTTGCTTTAACTGGTGAGGAGAAGAATCCAAATTTAACAGGGTGAGGGGTGAGCATGGAGCCATGTCCTATTCATTGATTTACCAATAATAAATCCCAACATTATGCAGACAACTCGCATTACACCGAAAAGTATTAGTATTTACTTTTTGGAAAGCAAATTTGCTAATGATCAACTCTTCCTTTTTACAATTGTGTGAAATTTATAACAAACATCCTTCCCGCAGTTGCCGTGCCAACACCCAAAACTATTCCAAACTGACAATTTTAGTAAAACAGCTATACTTAAAAAAAGTTTGGCTTGTTTACATAAACAGAATATTTTCTTAGAGTATTTAGTTTGACCCTTTTAGAAATGTTTATTAATTTACTTTCCGCAGGAAACGATAACATGAACGCTTTCGCGTCGTCGTCATTTAGGTTTGAAAAGTTGATTCATCAAATTGTTAAGAATTATATTGAATTAGATTAAAATTAAGTACAATATGGCTTTCCTGTGGAATGTAATGCGGTATTTGTGATTATTCTCTCTATTACTTCTTTTTTGACTCCATTTTAATGCGTTATTCCGTAAAATCTTCCGATGATCATTAGACGGCAGTCAGCGTGCGAATGATGGCGGAGTTTATTAAAAAAATGCGCGACCCTCGCTGGTGCCAAAATGGATGTCACGTGACTTTTGCCTCCACGTCAAAATGGTACGGATAGATTTTCCTTTGGGCATGTCTATGTAATTCTGACGTCAGTGATTCTAATTGAATAATGATAATTGATATTTGTAGAAACACCTTTAAGAACAGTTGTAAAATAGGTAATTTGAAATGAACATCTTTAATAAGATTATTGCCATTATGAGATTTCTCATATTGAAGGCTATGAAACAGCTTATTTCATTTGAAATGGCTTCTTTGGGATAAGTTATTTGATTCCCCTTGGAAGAAATAAAAGTTTTATCGTATCTTCTCCTCTAGAATTTAAAGCCGATGGTAAAACACAGCTTCTCTCCCAGAGTGAAAAGCTTCCATTTCCATAAAACTTAAATTGTTCGTTTTCGTAATTTCCGGATAATGTGTTTGGGTATTTATACAAAATTTATATTAATAAGTAGTTTCCACAGACGAGCTATTTATATTCAACAGATATACGAAAATAAAACATGTTTTTTACGTTCCCATCGGATACGCCGGCATTCAACGGATACAAATGTTGTGTATCCGATGGGCAATATCGGTGCACTAGAATTTAAAAAAAACATCTTTGATAATATTCAACTTATGTCAGATTTGTAGACCATTTCAATATAATTGTCAGTTTATTTTCGTCGTCTACCGAGAGAAAAATGTTTTTAAAAATTTCCTCATAATGATGTTTTGAGGTAAACTGGTTGAGAATCAGATGAATCCATTCTTGATGAACGAACAATCTATATAATGAGAATTAACCCATTTACACAAATGTTTGTACTTAGATTTATGTTATTACATCTTTCTTTTTTATGTTTCATAAATTTTAAAGTTAACATACCTTTAGAGCACATAAATTACTCATCGTTAATGAATATTTTAAATATTCCAACTTTAGAAAACAGACGGAAAATTAACGACCCAACCTTTTTATGAAAATTATAAATTCGGTTGTTCTGAACTGCTGCATTTAATCAACCTATACGAGTACATACCTAAACGAACTACAAGACTAACATTTTACATATGTATATCCCGTTCAAACTATAGTTTGCATTCCCCAATACAACGCTTACACAGTCTTGGTAACAAATACTTAAATGATATGAATGTATTTGACAATAATCCAAACTTGTCAAATTTCAATAAAAGTATGAACGAATTATTTCCACCTAGTTTATAAATTATTCTTAACTACGACTTTTACATTATTTACTTATTTGTTATTAATGTTAATGTTGACTTTGTGGATATTGTATTATCTATTTTTTCTGTTCCTTTATATTCCGTGTATTTTTACCAAAACACAAACATATTTTCAAGGGTCATTAGTCAATAGTCCAAACCAAACAAAATGATATGTAATTTTTTCGTGATTTACAAATAATTGTATACGTTGTAAAAATAATTATATTGGAAACAATAAATGTTTGAACACTGTTGAATACAGGATAATAATCGGCTTAAGCCCTCGAAATTGACCTTTGATTAATGAACCAAAAGTAATTACAAGATGAATTTAAAAACATACTTAGTATTCACCACTTTATAAATATACATTGATATCTACATGTTTCCAAAGCGATGCTTTCATTGTTAGGAATATATGAATACTTTTCTGACAATGAAAGCATCGGTTTCGAAACACGCAGATATCAATGTGTATTTATGAAGCGGTGAATACTAAGTATATTTTCAAATTCTTTTATTAATAATGGCGCCACAAAGTGAATACCAATCGTTTGAAGAAATTATGAAAGTAATTTCATTTGACCGGAAACCACATAGATTTTCAGAGAAAAAACTCAGATGAAAACAATGTAGATCACTCTAAAACAAGGATAAATAAGTTCGTTATTTACATTCGTTATATTTTTATCGTTTTAAAAATAAAATAATACGTATTCATCAAAAGATTGGTATTCATTTTGAATTTTTTTTTAATATTAGAGTTAAGGAACACCTAAGGTAAATAAAAACAGTTGTTCAAAATTTGCCAAACATGTTTTTCGAGAAAATCATTATTTTGGTATAAATAATGGTTTAAAAAATTTAAATACAAATACAACCGGTGTACAATTAGACAAATTTAAGACTTTGGAAATTAGAAAAAATGTAAATAGTCAATAAAATATATTTTGAAGATGTTTATTATTATTATTAGCTATTAAAAAAAAAGAATATTAATTAATAATTAAACCACAACTTTTTATAAAAAAATGTATTCTCATGGCATGTAATCGGAATAGCAGTTAACCAAAATGCATTTAAGTCTAAGGAAAAGGATAAGGAATTTTCCTTAGAAAGAACCAGAATAGGCCTAAAGGTGTCTTTACCTCAAGGTAATGGGATGTAGCCATACTCAGTTTTTTGTTATAACGCGTGTCTAGATTTGATGATTTTTATAAAGATTTTCTAAAGAAGACATTAGAACTAAAATCGAGAAGCAATCTATTCAACTTCTAATCAGGAAACATAGTTTCCAGAAAAAATGACTTTAACGTGGTTTTTTTAATGACACCCTTAAAATATTCAGGAAAAATAAAACATTTTTCTTCGGCATTTTGTTAATTAAGACTAATTGCATCTAATTGACGCTGAAAAGGATATTATAAAAGGTCGGGTGAAACATTAACATTTCGCCGTGAAATATTTGAAAAGACCTTAATTTCATGATCTTTTTCTGTTATACCTAAATGGATCAAAAGAAAATAATGCACCCTTAAAAAGAAGTCATGTACAAATTGTACAGTACATACATAAAGCCGTCATGAAAATTATACTTCAAGTCCCTGTAAGAACAAGCACTGACGAAATCTTCAACAAACTTAACATTAAATCAATAAAACAATTATACTCTAAAACAGTAATACTTTATATTCATAAATACAAAAAAAAAGAAATAACTATTACACATATTAGAAACACTAGATCTCATAGACAAAAATACATACAACAAGGAACCACAATCACTATCAGTAACTTCTACACTATGGTACTAAACTCTGCAACAAAATTCCACTCTTCTTTAAAAATCACAACAAACATTATCAATCTAACAATCGAATAAAATACTGGATACGATACATAGGGATATCTGAAATAGAAAATATATTAACACCAAATACAGACTAACACCGAAACTAATCAACATAAAACACCTCACCTTATAATTATTTTTATTTTTTTATCAAGCACATCAATTTAATACAATGTAATTTAATAGTTTGTAAATGAAATCTTCAGCACGGGAAATCCCAGTGAGGAAATCATAATTTGTTATTTTTTTATAAAAAACAAGATAATGAAACGTTTTCATTATTATTATTATTACATTTATTACATAATTTATACCATTAGGAAATTAGTATAGTTGGAACTTATGTAAATTTAGTACTTTAGGCTATTAGTCTACAGAAGATGAAATGTGTTGATGAGGTCATTCACGTTAAAGTTGTTTCGATTGGTCCAGACTCAAAGGGGTGCAGTGATTAAAAATGATCATTGACCCGGATAACTAAATCACCCGTCTGTTGGGCAACGAATGATAACTACAAAGGGATGTTTAATTTGGCAGTTAGTTGAGCACAAACAATGTATTCAATTGGTCATGAAGGGAACTAGCGAGGGGGTGTATGTTCTGGTCTTGAAGCGATCTGTTTATCGTCGTTAATGGTAGGTACTGTCAGTATACCCTCAGAAAGACAACCTGAAAGGTTTGATTAAATCTTATTATTTGAAATTATGAATAATAGCCCAGACTCGCCAGAGCTCATTAAATTAATAAACATTCCCATTCCATCAAGATCAACCGAAAAAACCGATTGTTTTTATTTGCCCGCATGCAGGACCATCTTAAGGTAAATTCTCCAATTCCCCGAATTTGTGCGCAATATAACACACAATTTCACAATATCGAACCGAAGTACTACGTCCCGATCCTATCTTCCTCTTCTTCCCCCCCCCCCTTCCTTCTTATTTGTTTTTTTTCTAATAAAACATCTGTACTTAACCACTGTTAGCACAAAAAACTTTGTTGGCTTACCCTTTGTTAAACTTCCTTTGTATATAAACTTGTATTAAAAGCTGTTTGTTTCTTACAAATAAATAAATTAATCTTCACAACATACCCCGATTAGCGATGCCATAGTCCTACTAGCTCCAGCGGTTGGCACTCTTGTGCGCTGTTTATACATTAAAAGTGAATTCCAGGGGTTTTAAAATTGGAATTTATACAGTGATAAGCTTTTTTTCCTTTTGATCACACTTGGAATACTATTGCGAGGTACGCCGCAGTGTATTTTAAATTTTACACCGTAAAATAACTCCCCTGGTTGTATGTTACGAGGCGGATTTAGGAAGGGGCTTTGGAATGAGATTTGTTAGCACTGGTCTTAAGTAGGGTTATTATGAATACAATGTTGCTAGCTGCACGGAGTTGCGTTAATCTATAAAATCGTGACGGGTAAAGCAGTGCAAATTTAACTATACCAGAGCTCACCATACGAGAGTTATTTTAATTGAAGTACCCCTAAAAACCGCTTTATATTCATTCGATGAATAAACCACATAAAATCCAAAATGAGTGGGCGGTACTGCAGGTTATCCTGTTTAATGACACCGCGTGACGTCACGTCCGTGGGGAGTGATGCGGGGTGAAAGGTTTTATTGGAGGATTCCTCCGCGGGCAATTAACCCTGAGAGAAGCCTCCTAACTCCTAACTACCCCACAGGGGCGGGAGGTACTGTACAACATTACCCTCAGAAGTGTCGGCGACGGTGATATAACCGGTAAAAGACAAGTTACATTTGTAATTAACCAAGTAAAGCCGTGTAATTTTTCAGTATTCCCGGAAAATGCTGGTAAAAAAATATAACCATCCTAAATAATTTTTAATAAAATCGCCATGAATAAATGGTGTTAAGCTACGGTTTCCTAAGAAAGCGGTGCTGTTATCTAGCGGCCGTGATATGTCGTGATGTAGCGAGCGTGACAAGACGGCCGACCAGAGATATCAAGTTAGATGGACATAATGACGTACTGCGGTGGAGAATGGACGATCTAGACATAGCATTATCAATATGGTTCCATGACAGTTGAATCCCCGACAATTGGCCCACCGACAGATGCCCCCCCCCCGACAGTTGATCCCCCCGATAGACGATCCCCCCGACAGTTGATCCCTCCGACATTTGATTCCTCCGACAGTTGATCCCCTAAAAGAGTATTTGTGCTGTAAGTCCTCATTTGTAAAATAAGTATACACATAAGATATTCCGCTGTATAAAAAAAGTTGATATACTTATATCTGCAGGCGTCTTGAGTGGAAATTCGCCACAAAAAATATTTTTACTAAGTCCCCGAAGGAGTATACAACTCCCGCGGCCTAATATTTACGTAGTATGCCGATTGTAAAAAATTGTGCGCGGTCCAGCGTGGGTTCGTTTTCGTAATAACTTTGTTTTTTTCAAAATTATGTTTTTGTAAATTGTACCGCCAATTGCCAGATAATGTGTATTTATAAAAAAATATATACTTCTGTCATAATAGCTACTTATATTCTACATATATACGAAGAACTAATGTTTTTACGTTGCCCACCGGTTTCGCCGACGTTCAACGGATACAAATTTTGCGGTTCCATGATAATTCAATACACGTATGAATCACCACACTTTGTAAAGGTGATATAAAGCCATTAAAAGAACGGAACAAAAGACAATAAGATGAAGTTTAATTAGGTCAGGTTAGATTTAATTAAAGTTTTTTTTTAATTTTTTATTGGCATTATACGCCTTTAAAAAGTGTGCCGAATCATAGGTGACTTGGATTATTAGGTCATCAAATTTTGCTTATCTGATGGGCAATCTCGGTGCATTCGAAGTTAAAACTTCCTTTTCTTCTTGTATTGTATTCTTGTAAGGATATCGTCCTGTGAAGAAGTCCACGATATTTATTAATTGTGTTTGTGTTTAATTCGTAGAACACCATTTATTGATTTTTTTTATTTTTTTTTATTTAATGTACATCAAATTTAATAATTTTATTTTTATCTTCTGCGAGTATTTTTAGTTTAATATTTTGACACTAGCCATTTCCAGGGCTATCTTCAAACTGCGGTTAATTCACTTTGTGACGACTTATTCATATGATTTTATTTACTCCCACTATTCTAATTTTGACGGGTTTTTAAAAATAATGATTCGTTATCAGTAAAACCGATTTAGTTAGAAAATAATTGAAATTTCTCTATTCTTTTTACATTTATAATGTGTTTCCCCGTATTTAAATGATAATGTTTTCTTAATGGATTTATTTAAATGTGTTATATAGTTTTGATAATGTGAATATACTGGGAAGCGGTGAATATATATTTCTCTTAACTATATTAATTAATATTGTATTAGGATCATTCGTTACTTTATTAATTTATAATTGTTCAAGTAAATTTAATCTAAGACCCCTTCTTTCTATATGTAAGGGTTTAGGCTCGTTGTTGTCAAACGGGAAGAGATATTCTGCGAATTTTGAAGAAGTGCTTTCATTTTTATAACATCGCACATGTTCTTTGAATCTAGTTGAGAAAGCCCTTCCCGTCTGCCCGATATAGATAGCGTTGCAGTAGGCGTGGTCACATTTTAATTAATATATGCCACTATTATTAAGTTTAGGATTTTTACTTTTTGAGATTTTTAGGCTTGTTCATTTATTAATATTGGTTCTAAAAGCTTTATTTAAACCGCATTTGTTACTTCTTTTTCAATTTCTACTGACATTGGATTGAGAAATTTCAGAAATGCAATTTTTTCTATTTTTTTTTTAATTCCACGATATTCATAATAAAATTATAACTGCCTACTCCGTAGGTACCTCAAGTCCGTATTTTACTGATATCGTACCATGGAGCCATGTAATTACTGATCATCAATTGATGCTCATTACTTCCCGAGTAATCGTACCATGGGCGGCGAAGCTAATACATTAATAAAGACAAACTATAAAATTGAAAGAAAGTCGAGGCACTTAATGAAATTACCAATCTATTTTTATACCCCTACGTCGGGCGTATTTACACGTAGTATCTACGCCTAGGTTGTTACACGTAACGATGCCGAAGGAATATCAGTAATTAGTTTTTCAGCCAACCCGAATTGAAAATGAGCTAGTATTGCATTATAAACGTGGTTAACTGACGTTCCCTAGAACGAAAACACATTTGCACACTATAAGACCGAACCATGATACGTCTTCCCACTGATTCAACCGCTATTTGTAGCACATCAAGATACGACCGGTCAAGTTCAACCACCCATCCATCTTTGCTGAAGGGAAAGATATCAAAACTTTGGAGAAACTTTCCAAGCTTTTTCGATTTTCGTACATAGACTATCTTAACTTTGAAGCAGAGAATCGGTTGGTCTGATTTTCTGAAAAAAAAATGGAGTTATAATTTATGCAGTATTTTTTTCCTGTACTTTTTAAGCCACACCTTTAGCATGCAACGTTATTTCCACCATGAGCTATGATATTTTGAAATGTTAATTCATCAGTAAAAAAATGATTACACAGCAAAACGTTCTGTTTTATTCGTATTTTGAAGAAATTTATACGGATATTATTTTTTACCTTTTCACATTAGTGTATTATTATTTTAATTATTTTTTTCAATCTAAAGACTTTATCGAATTTCTTGTCATAAGTTTACAAAAATATATTCTGCCATATTCCGTGGTACGAGTATAAACGTTTGCGATTCTAGAGCATAATTTAGTTTCTAGGCCTTTTTTATCATTCTTAGGCCAACAATTTCAGGTCATTTTTTTCTTTTGATCCTCCATAGCTTATTTAGTTGCGGTTTTCTCTCCTTGTTATTCAATGCCCTCAGTGTCCAGTGAAAAACCATGTATATGATGTCATATAATATTATCTTGCTCCGTTGTTATTATACCTACTTTATATTTGATTATTTACACCATTAACTTCTTTTTTTTTTTACATGAATACTGCACAAGAGTCCCAACTGCTCCCAACCGTCTGGAGCCAGTGAGACTATGGCATTCCCAATTGGGGAATGTTGTGAGGCTGAAGGTATTGGGGAGGGGAAGGAGAAGGGAAGGGGAAGGGGGAGGTGGGGAAATACCTGGCTATTCAGATCTGGTCACCAAACACGGCTAAAAGCCATTTCAAGTAACCTTTCAATTCTGAATGGTGGTCTTTCACCAGGGCGATACTGAGAGTATCTTCCACTCTGGAACGTGCGCAAATATACTATATTATTTTTAAATTAATTAATTGGAAACAACACAAATTAATCAAATAAAATTTACTTGTGCACGCCGGGATTTGAACCCGCGACCTTCGGATTCGTAGTCGAGAGCCTTACCCCTCGACCATGGAGGCCGTCTAAATTGTTTTAGCATAATAGCTAAAATGGTGAGCCTGTTACTCGTGAATATTTTAAATTGCATGCATGTAATATATATGTTATTTTCTAATTATATTAGGTTAGGTTATTTTGGTTAGATTTTCTTGCTCTTTTGATAGTTTTACTTTACATTTAATTATTTATACCGCAAGTTTATCCTAAATTGTGTATGAAAGTGAGTCTGCTGCTCATGACTATTTTATTTCATACTTTTAATTTAAATATATATATATACTATAGTAACGTATATACCATGAAGTATATCTGTTATTTTATAATTATATTAGGTTAGGTTAGTAAGTGTAAAGCGCACTTGAGGTGAACCTTCACAAAACTGCGCTATAGAAATTAACTCGTATCATTATTATTATAGGTTAGTGGACTCTGATCTTGTCGTGGAGAATGCCACTGTCAGTAGTGGCATGTACTATAGTAAGGAAGCTTTCGTGTTTTCGTCGAAATTCCTTGACGTAATCTATTTGGGGGTCACGTGACGTCGTATATCGATCTGAGTTACCCATCGCCGAGCGCACCACTAGTAAATAAATACGTAGAAAAATCAATGCCGCGGATAAGGAAGCTTCTGACGTTTGGCACCAAATAAAAAGGTTCTCTTATTTAGTGTATTTTTTACGATCTTCGAGCTTTTGAATGGATCTTCTGATACGGTTCCTCGTTACTTTCCGATTTTGCGGTTGTTATTCGGCGTAACGAAGCCGGGATGATGCGACCTTAGATAAAGCTCCGTGTAATTTGATGCGTTGCCTCAGAGTAGGGAAGAAATAGTGCCTTCTAAAATCTAAATATATACAGCCTTAAAAATAAATTTGAATAAATTAATGCGACGCCGAGTTCCAGAACATTCGGCCTTTCGCGCTGATCTAGATATACTCAGCTGACAACACACTTCCCTAGTTCATTTTATCAAGTAGCTACTCGCACTGGCGGGCTAGTGGGGGAGGGGATTGTTATAGGCTGTGGCTAAAGGCTTTATTTATTGGGGCAAGCGTTGATACGAACAATGAGACGTGGTTTATGTCTGCGATGATGGAAAGCCACAATTTCGTTGAACGTCAAGGAATATAATTGAATCAACGCAATGCTGGAACTTAAGGTGGAACTAGAACAAGGCTGATATGGGATTCGATTTTCACAAGATAAACAGTTATTGGAACGACGAGCAAATAGTTTTTTTTGTGGCGTGTATTGATGGTTATTCCCAAGGTGTAAGTAATACGTGAAACCCACGTTAACGAAGATTGACGTCGTTTTTTTCACGTGATTCCGCCAGAGAGGTAACTGACTGTCCGGAACATAATATTGTGAAGCGAAGAGGATGTTCAAGGGAAGAGTGGAAAAGAAGTGATTAGGCAAACGGGAAGTACCAAGCTATTCAGATCTACTCACAAAATACACCTGAAGTCATTTTAAGTAACGTTTACATTACATTTTTAGGAGGGAGGGTGAGATAAGTCACAATAAGGAAACATGGTTAGCAAAGGTGACATACAGGTTGCTATTATTATATTACCAAAATTGTTTATTTTTTTTATTTTTGCGTCTATTTCAAAAGTTTCTAAGGCGCACAATTTAAAATATATATTAAGATAAGCATGTTTAAACTGGTTGTTTTAATTTGTGAAATTGCCAAAAAAACAACTTCATTGTCCACCTCGGGGATCGAACCCATTACCTCTTGATTCAGAATCAAGAAGCTTACTCGCTCTCCCACCGGAGATCAATAAAAGAAAATGTCCATAAAGTTTACTAAAAAGATTTTTGGTATTTACGTAGCACATCTAAACATTATAATTATAATAATAATAAAATTTTGTGACTTCCTTTTTATAAGAAATAATAATATCCTCACTGGGATTTCCCTTGTTGAGGATTTCATTTACAAAATATTGAATTACATTATTTTAAATTGATGTGCCTCATGAAAAAAAACATTGCAAGGAGAGGTATTTTAAGTGCAGTTGAGTGGTTTCGGTGTTAGTCTGTATTTGGTGTTAATATATTTTCTATTTCAGATCTAATTACATAAATAGATTTTATTTGATTTTTAAATTTACTATCGTTGTTGTGATTTTTAAAGGAGAGTGGGATTTTGCTGTAGAGTTTAGTACCATAGTATAAGAAGTTTTTTTGTCCAAATATTGTGTTTGTGGTTCCTTGTTGTATGTGTTTTTGACTCTGAGATCTAAAATGTATGATTGTTGTTATTTCTTTTTTTTTTATATTCATGAATGTTATTAATTAATTATTGTCTCTCTTATTGCTATATATCATCACAATTTTACATCTTTTCCTATGCGGGTCAGGGAACCCATTGCTTGCTGGCACATCCAGGCTATGTTGCACTGTATGAGTGTAATCGGCCCATCGCAGGCTCAATTTCACGCGCATTTTTTATCATTTGTGTACGAGACGTATAGGCCCGCACAAGGGAGTGTAAATATTTAGGCCCCGACAAACAGGGACACATCACTATTGTGATTTGCTAGTCCTCCTAGGTGTTTGGTAGTTTCCAAGTGGGGATGTCGTCGCCCCGAGCGTACTTGATTTGTAGCTCCAGCCAGTATGGCCGATCGCTTGAGGTGATGTCAGCTGTCATATGAGCGAGGTTTGCTGCGTATCCGGGACCAGCATTCATGGTCGGGCCGGTCGCTGCAAACTCGCGAGTAGGCTGGGTGGCTGTCGGGCTTGGGTCGCGGCAGACCCGGGGACGGCTTTCGGGTTGTACCGGTCGCTGCAAGCTCGTGGGTAAGCTGAGTGGTCGTCGGGCTCGGGTTGCGGCATATCTAGGGACGGCTTTCAAGTAGAGATAAACTATGGTCATTAAGTTTCAAGGTGAAGGAGCGTCTCGGCTCGGATGTTGCTCGAGGCAATGAAGGGACTCTGGCAGGGCCTCTGGCGGGAATGAATAACGTACCGCGGGGTATGGGTTTTTATAGGCCGAGCGTTGGGTATACGGAGAGGTATTTACGCAGGATTCAACTTGCACGTGTTGTTATGACGATCTTGTTTGTTTCAGAGGTCATTCAACTGGCACGTATTGTTTTTATGAAGTTGGCAGGTGTTCTCACAAGTTGTAACTTGCACTTATTTTGTTTACGTCTTTATCTGTTCAAATCGGTTAGCCCTATATGGCCTGTTTGATACAATTTGTTATCCCGCCTTTCTTTGGGGCAACCAATGACGTCCCCTTTCTGGAATGTCGGAAAAAATTTCGAAATCGTTGTGCTGGTATGCTGATATCCCGAGCACATCTCAAAGCCACATATAAATGTCAAAATATCACATTAGTCCAACATATGCGTATTCCAACTACACTAAAACAAAATGAGGAGGGGGGGGGGAGGGACAACGCACAAATTGGAATGCCACAAGATTCTATGAAAATAAATGCGATCATTTGTATAGCGCCCATTTTGTGAAGAATCACTTCAAGGGTTCTCAAATATTACGTTATAGGCTTATTTTATTTATTTTTATATTCACGCATAGAAGGCTTTTACATGTTGATGCATTTATGACTGTGAGTCTGAATTCATGGTGTTTGAAGATAGAGTACGAAAACAGTGTGCAACATAGCTGTGAATGATGAATACTTGGAGCAGATCGATGAGTTTGTATATTTGGGAAGTATGTTTACGAGAGATGAAAAGGCTGATAGGGGTATTGAAATAATGGGGAATGCAGGAAACTCCATTAACGGAGGACTGAACGTGGTTGGCGCTAACAAAACGTTGTCCAAAGAAGCGAAGCTAGCGGTCCACATGGAGTGCTGATACCAACCCTGATGTATGGCAGTGAGGCATGGAATTGGAAGAGGAAGGATGAGAGTAAAGAGAGCTTTAGAAATGAGATCTCTGAGACGAATGTGTGGGAAAACTATGTATGATTGTGTGGAAAATATTGAGCTTCGTAAAGAATGCAAGGCTGATGTAAGCGTGATGAGTAAGATTAAGAAAGGGTTAGATGGTTTGGGCATATTGACCGAATGAACGATGAAAGGTGTATGAAAAAGAATATATGACTCGAATGAGAATGGAAGAAGAAGTAGGGGACGCCCGAGAAAGACATGGCACGATTAAGTGAATCAAATAATTGAGTCGGGTCACGTCAGAAGTCGAAATAATAGAAGAGAATGTATGTGACGATGTATGAATGTGAATGAAGCAAGAAGTGTGCGCCAAGATCGAGTTGTTTGGCGGTCCGTCCCTTTTGCCTACCCCTTCGGCTAAACAGCGCGATGGTTACTTAGTTAGTTAGTTACATTTATCACATAGTTATACAAAGGAGTATGATAATTACTACATAAAATAATAATAAAAAAATAATGATAAAATAATAACGAGAGTAAAAGAAGTAAGTAGGTACAATATACAAGCTGCTAGATTTATCTTAATTTAAACTAGCGGCTAAATGTATTAATATTTCAACGACTAGAATTTCTTACTTGTGTTGCGTAACAGTACATACATCTTCTTCCCCTTGTCCTACTCGGATCGAGGACCCATCGCATCGACAAGGAGCCCATAGGCATTCCTGTCCTGTGTTACGTCAACGGTATCCGTTCATAGTAAGTCCACCCTCTCCTCCCACAGCCTCTGGAGTTGCTTCTCCCACCTGTGTCTGGGTCGAATCACTGGACATCTTCCCTCTGGAATAGGACTCATAATTTTCCACGGAATTCGACCATCGACAATTTCAATATGTGCCCAAGCCATTTTTCTATAGAATAATAGCGGTTCGATGTTTAGCTCTTCCCGGATCATCGAGCTTCTTATTTGATCCCATTTTGTGACTCCTGCAACTCCTCTCAAAACTCTGATTAATTCGCTTAATAATATTTATTCTCATTTAATTCGTAACTATCATAAAAATGAAACCTCCGCGTCTTGAAATAAAACCTCTGCTTAATATAACCTTAACTAAGCAGATTCTAAATATAAACTGAAAGTACAGCGGGTGTTATGAACATCCTCCGATGGCCTCCGTGGTCGAGTGGTTATGATCCTCCAGAGTACGCAGGTTTAAATTCCGGCGAGGGTACATAAAATTAGTTTAATACATTTGTATTGCTTAACAAATTATTCATTTGAAATAACACGTAGTGCATTTGCGACACGTTCCTCAGTGACTTTCAGTTAACATTCATAATCGAAACGTTGCTTGAAATGGCTTTAACCGTGTTGGGTGACCAGATCTGAATAGCCGGGGACTTTCCAACCTTCCTTGCCCTAAGTTCCTTCCCCGCCGAAAAAGTGGTGATAATCTTTTAATATCCACCTTATTCTGTAATATTTATTATGCGCACATTTCAAGAACGGTACATTCAGTATCGCCCTGGTGAAAGACCACTGCTTGAAATGCCTGCTCAAAGATCATATCTAAATAACCATTTGACGGTTCAATGGTTGAGTGGTTACGATACTTGACTACGAACCCGGAAATCTCGGGTAGATGTCGTAAATTCTCATTAGCTTAGTCGGTAAAGTGGTTGTGCCGGCAAGACAGAGGTCCTGGGTTCGAGTCTCAGATGCGACTGATACCTCCTTATTTTTTTGTTGTTTTCTCGGTTTCTTGTTTCATTTAGGATATGTTAATATTATCTTCTTCAATGATTAAATGTGTAGTATATTTGAGGCACGTTTCAGAGTGGTAGAAACTCTCAGTATCGCCTCGGTGAAATACCATCATTCAGTATCAAAATGGCTTTAGCCGTATTTGGTGACCAGATCTGAATAGCCAGGTACTTCCCAATCTTTCTCTGCCCCATCTCCTTCCCCCCTCAATACCTTCAGCCTTACGGCATGCCCCAATTGGGGATATCATATTATTACTGACTCCAAACGCTTGAAAGCAGTTGGAAATTTTGTACGATATTCAGACAGGAACATTAGAAAAAATCTGCTTCTTATGGTTAAAGGTTAAATTTACATAATCGCTTACTGATCACATTGGCAGATTGGAAAATCTTTTGAACCCCTCGAAAATCTGCGTAACCTGAAATCCTCAATGGCGTCCAGTTTTTTTAGAAACGTTATTTTAAACAAAGTTTCCTTCAAAAAACGTCGCTTCAAATAAATACATATACGTAAAATAACATCCGTATTATATAAAAAAAAATGTAGAAGATGATTTTTAGTTATGCGACGGACATCACGATAAATAAAAATTGAAACTATAAAATTAATATTATAAAGCATGCAGTACTTTTGGAGAACAAACGATTTCATCTCTCTAATGCTGTGCAAACAATTAACACAGAAGTCAGGCGGGAATGCTGTCCTTGTTTCACCGTATTTTAAGAGAAGATGTTCTAATGAACTAGCGTTATTGATCCCTTCGGAATCAGTGCATAGTCGGGAAATACGCCAAACGCTCGCCTAACATTTGCACACGGTTGACATTTGTCACATGAGAGCGGGTCGCTTTTACGGCTCGTTCTTGTGTTCACAAGCTCGGCTCTTGAATGATCTACCGGCCTCTGTGTTTCATCGCTCCTACAAGATGGCTCTCTTTAAGACCCAAGTTCACTCCTTCCTATCCTCTAAAAGACCCCCCACAAGCATCCCCAAAGATATATGGCTTACTAGAATTTTAATATTTGCCTGCGATTATATTTATCTCCCTTCGCCTCTTTTTTGACCTACCGCCTCAGTACAATTATAATCGCCGCCGCTATCACAAGTTCCGCTAATAATTCGAACTTTAACCTCACCGCCGACCACAATCTCTAGTGAAATACAAGTGAATACTACTTGTGCAGTGAGTGAATTAGTGATTCCCTTTCTTGCCCTTAACTGTCTTATTCCTTTTTTGATGAAATAACGCAGGTCTTTGATAGCTTAAAAATACAATTCGCAATCGCAACCATCGTGATAATTAATATTACAATTATCATCTACACGCACCCATGCCGTTCACACCACAAGTTTAGTATTTCAGATGTAAACGAGGGCATCTTTTATACAAATAACAAACCCCAACTGTTCCCTGCTAACCGGAGCCAGTGAGATTATGGCTTCCCCAATCGGGATATGTTGTGATGCTGAAAGGTATTGAGAGTGTAAGGAGATGGGAAAGAGGAAGGTGGGGAAGTAATAGGTTATTCATTCAGATCTGCTTAACAAACCCGGCTATGGCCATTTCAAGTAGAATAAATGCTTATTAAACTATCATATAAACGAAATTAATAAGTTGTTCAATAGATTTGTAGTTATTTTGTGGCATCACAATTAATGAATTAATGAGATTCACTTTGCTTACACCACTGTTTTTAATATATAAATATCAATATACACGATTTTACTACGTTTATCATTTGTCAATATCTGTCATTATTTTTAGTATACTGTGTATCCTGATGAGGAACGCTTCGCTTTTGAAACATGTTGTTATTTACATATTAAAAACAGTGGTATAAACAAAGTAATTCTTTTAAACCTAAATATACAATTAAAAAATCATTTGAATATGATTATTTAAAATAGAATCTTGAGATATCTCGAATAATGCACATTTGGTATCAATTGATGTAGTAAATTTATTTCCTAGTGTTCCGCTAGAAGAACGTAAAATTATTAATAAAAAAATACAAAATTCATATAAACAAATATATTTGTTTTATATCACTTCAATTTGATATAATGATCCACTGGTTTCGGAAGTATATTTTCTTCGTTGGGACTATATTAAAAAATAAAATAAGATACAAAACAATGACAGACATACAAGAATATTTAAATGTTTGAGTGAGAGGCGACCAAAGGGAGAGGGGTAATAAGGGGATAATAATATCGGCTTACTAAACTGTTTGGTCCGAAGTAATTTATCAAATGACCAAAGGCGATAAGAATGACACACAATATATATGAAAATTAGGGACATAGACAATGCAGAAGAATTACCTCGTAGACAGTGATAGGAAATCTTATCAACATCACGAATTTCTTAAATGAAAATATTTATTTATTTATTATTGAATTTAAAAAATAAAAACAAAAACAGTCTAAGTATAAACATAAAAAACAAAGCCACTCATCTCACTAGGACAGTCCCGTGTTGAGATGAGCGGCTTTACAATTTTAGTGAAACGATATATTACTATCGTTTGTTTTTTTTAAATAACACCAAAGTTATTCAGGCTATAAACAACTATAAAATCTACAGAAAATCTTTAAGTTAGGCCGTACATTTACAGATTACAATAATAATAATTTCATTGAAACCCAAATAAAGTATCTGTGCTCCAATTAGCCACAATCATAGAGTGATCATATTTTTGTTAACAAGTGTGTAAATAATAATAGGTAAATATGAATAAGTAAATAGTAATAATAGTAATAATACATGAATAAAAATAAGTAAATATTAATAAGTAAATATGAATAAGTAAATAGTAATAATAGTAATAATACATGAATAAAAATAAGTAAATATTAATAAGTAAATAACAATAAATAAATAATAATAATCAGTAAATAGTAATAAGCATACAGTAATAGATATATAGTATCAAGTAAACATCAATAAGTAAAAAGTAATATTAAAATTGTTTTTTTTTTTAATATGGCTGTCACTGATAACGACATCAGCTTGTATTTGTTCAATACGATGGACTATACCATTATGTGAGTCGAGAAGGTCGTCTGGAGGGAGAGGAGGGTCCTTGTCCTCCGCCCCCACATCCCCCATTTCCATCCCTACCACCCCCTGCCCTCGGAGGGTCAGAGGAGAACCCTTACTTCTGGCAGCCACCGCTACTTACCCCGCACATGTGTCACCTATTGGATCAGACGATATTGATACTGCAGGGTTTCTGAACTGAACGATTCGTTCAAATGTCAAGATTTTCGATATTCGAAGCTTTGAAACGTTCAGATATGGATACTTATTAAGGTCTATTCGCATCTACCGGCACCGTGCAGTGCAGACACGTAAAGTGGCAGGCACGGCAAAATTAGTTGCTTTCATTATCTATGAACACATTCACGGATGATATAATGTGAATACTCCCTTCTGTGCAGTGCCTGCCACTGTACGTGTCTGCACTGCACGGCGTCGGTAGATGTGAATAGAACCTTATGCAGCAATCGAATAAAATAATAGGAAAGTACTTCATACATAAAAAAGAAACTCTTGCATAATTATGATACGATTTCCTTTGTTCTAATGAATGTTTCAAAAAGGTGTGGCTTTTTGCCGATTTACAGATGCAAGGTAAAAAAAAATCTGTCTATCTCACCTAAATATTTCTCTGTAATTCCGACTCTTTAACTGATCCGACCGGAGAATTTGAAAAAGTAAATCGCTCTAGGTTTTCCCAGAGCATCTCCGAAATTTATAAACCTTTTAGAAAAGGTGATCTTAATCTAAGGCGATGTATGGTAAGGTGTTAAATTGATGATTATAGTCTTTAAAGATCCGCTAGCAAATCTGTAATTTGAAAGGAGCGGATTTTTTATTTGTTTTCGTGGATTTATATTTCGTTGGATATGTATTTTTACAAGGTTCATCGAACTTAGCCTTCAATACGCCAATATCCGTAGTGTAACTTGTCTATATATGTTTTGCACGCCATCGGAAATGAAAACCGCAATTCATGACTTCAGACCAAAAGCGCATTTCACTACGCCATGGCTGTGTGCCGTGCGATAAAGAGGATTACCAACGTAGGAATAATAATATGGTATATGTGTGCATTGTAAATATTAATCGAAATATTTCATTCCATTGATTTTTCACACACTGTAAAAGAATAGGAGATCAATATGCAATATAACTTTCGAAACCCTTAAATAAGGGCGTGTCGTTCCCACAAGATCGATTGATAAGCTTTATGAATTTGTGGTAAAAGTTTTTGTAAATTATTTTATTAAATTATAAAAAAAATGTTTTTGCACTTACATCGCTTACCTAAAATGATTTCAGCTCTATTTAGCGACCGGATCTGAATAACCAGGTTCTCCCAAGACTTTTCTTCCCATCCCCTAGTTTTTTCATATTCACAAAAAAATTCCAAATTAGTACGAAAGAATGAGTTACGAGTAGTATTTTATTTATTATTTATTTACCTTAAATGACTATTTAAAAACATTATAAAATTTTATAAATATATATCAGTATATACACACAAATTCCTACTGAAAAAATCTTTAACAAACTTAATATTATGCCAATAAAACAATTATACTCTAAAACAATATTATTTTATATTCATAAATACAAAAATAAGAAATAACAACAATCACACATGTTAGAAATACTAGATCTCAGAGTCAAAAACGCATACAGCAAGGAACCACAAACACAACATTTGGACAAAAAACTTCTAATACTATGGTACTAAACTCTACAACAAAATCCCACTATGCTTTAAAAATCACAACAACCATAATAAATTTAAAAATCAAATAAAATACCGGATACGCTACATAGGGAGATATGAAATAGAAAATACATTAACACTAAATACAAACTAATACTAAAACCACTCAACTGCACGTAAAACACCTAACCTTACAATTATATTATTTCTTTCATTAAGCACATTAATTTAATATAATGTAATTTCATATTTTGTAAATAAAATCCTCAGGGTGGGAAATTCCAGTGAGGATATCATTATTTGTTATTTTGTTATAAAAAAAGGATATATTATTATTATCATCATAAATATTAACCATTATTCTAGGAACACATTAAACGTAGTTATTAATAGGTGGCTCCCTATCTTCTGTTTCACTGATGGAATAGATTAAGCGGATACACGTAATTTTGTAGTACTATTCTATCCAAGATTATAAAATTGTCATGCATATAAATTTTATTTTAATAAACAAAAGATTTCAATCGTGATATTATAAAAAAAATAATCGGAAATTTTAAGATCGTACCAAAATATATTCTGAAAATAATCAATTTCGTCTTTTCACTCTAATTTTTATTGTTGTACTCAGCAAAAATAATAACGAAAACCGCAAATAATGTAATTGCACGCCGTATCATTATAAAATACGTGTTTGGAAACATTCTAGGAAATTAAAAGTATTTTTTAAAAACCTTTCACAATAGTTTTTACTGTCCGGAGCCTTTCGGCTTCTTAACCTGCAATAATATTGTTCAGTGGGAGGATGAATTGGGGAAGTGTTTGATTTTTCTAAGCCGGTTATTAAACACAGGTATTTTCAATCTGAATTATGACCTCTCACCAGGCGATACAGGGAGTATCAGCTGGTCTGAAAAATAAATCTGTATAGTTTTCATTTTCCGACTTTAAAAAAACCTATAGCTTAAATGTTTAGAAAATTTCCTTTTACTTACAATATAGATAATCTATACATATAAATAATAGTGTCTGTTTATTTGTTTTTTTATACAAATCTACAGTTTTATTCCGAGTTTGGTGAAATTTTGCACTTATGACTTTGAAAATTAGAGGAAAATTACTGGGTAAGGGTAGGGGTAGGTGTAGGGTAGGGGTAGGGGTAGGGGTAGGTAGGTGTGGGTAGGGCGTAGGCGTGTAGGGGTAGTAGGGGTAGCAGGTAGGGGTATGGTAGCACATCACAACCTCAAAACTTTTCTCCAAACCATCCATAACCCCGAGCAACGCTAGGTACTTCAGCTCGTATTTATTATATATTACAATAGAAGACGCGTAACTAAATATTATTATCATCTGTAATTTGATTTATAGTGTATTGCTGTTATAACTTCAGTACTGCTTTCGTATCTTCAGATGTGTATCTTTACATAGCGAATGTAATTATTATAGCGGCCGTTGAATACTCGTATGCTACAACTATAATGTGAGAGACCTCTGTTGCCAGCTGCTACTTCAGTAATTCCGAGGCGGAGAAAGAAATTATGACTTGTTTGCATAGCGAATGTTATGAAATAGGCTTTTGTGCTGTCTATCAATCTTCCGTAAGTCGTGTATTATTCCTGGTGAGCATTATACTACTCGTACGACGCGGGCATAAAGACGCCAGCTGGCCCACTTTCATGGATTGACCTTGGTATGTTTGTGGACAGAAAAAACATTTGGCATTCATGAAAACTGTAGGATAATCCTTTCTAATATGTTTATATTACATAACTTTTATTTTTGTAATAACTTTTGCAAAATGATGGTTTTGTAAATATTACCTAAGATAAAAAAGAAGTATTCCCACAGAAATGAGATAGAATAGCCATAATTCGCATGAAACATTATGTAGCTTCTATGTAGAGGTACTTTGAAGAAGAATAGAAAAGGATTAATCGAATTTTAACGTCTAGAGCTGAAAAGATTCTTCTCAAATTTCAATGTTCCCTTTTGCACTATCCGGCGATTAAAAAGTCCATAAATGCCACAAAGGGGTGGTTAAAAGTGCTCGTCTGGGCGCAGACGCTATAGAAGTTATCGCACGGAGATAATGCAAGCAGTTCGCTCGTAAAACGTAACTTATCAAATAAAATACTTTAGAGGCTGCTGATTTCATTTCGAGTATGCTAGCCATTGCTACGAAATTCACAAGAAAGGCTTTCGCGGTATAACAATGGTTATTCAAATCTAAAACAGTATTCAATAGAATTATTTAAGGTATTTAATATTTAAAACCAATTCACAGTATTGTTGGAAGAACGCCATCAAATTTGAAAATTTAAAAAAACCTTATAAAACGTGGATCCTAAATCGTGATTTGATTAGTATTAGCGACACAACATTTATTTACCTTGAAAATCTTGACAGGTTTTCCTTCCTATAAGTATAATGATTTAAAAAAACGATCTTTGCGCGATATTGTATCATATCAAATACTTTTTCCTGCGTTCGTCCCGAGGTACCTTCGCACGATTTCTCACATGTCTTTCAATTTATTTTCTTTTTATGTTATTTTATTTGTGAAAACATACAGTTATAAAACAATACACATTTTTACAGATTAAGTTATTACTTTGTTATATTGATTTGTAAATCATAAAAAATAATATGTGAATAAAAAATACAAAAAATTATAAAGTGAAATTGAAAAAGAAAAAGAACACAATTATATAAAATAAATAAACCAGTTGCTTAGAAACACTAAATCAAACGAATTGTATTTTTTTACATAGATAATGTAAATTCCAATGACTAAATAAAATACATTGTAAAACTAACAATATAAAAAGAATATAATATACAGCAGGGGTAGGGAGTTATAACTAATCTTTCGCTTTAATTTTTTCTGTTATAAATTTACTAAATTATCCTGAGGATAAATGGAAAATATCATCGTCTGATTAGAAGAATTTGCACAAAATACACCAACGCCTTTACATTGATGTCTTTTGAGAATGTTCTTCTGAAAATTTGGTGTTTTGTGTAGTTAATTTTTGAGTGTCGGATGTGGAATTTTTATTTTATTTTATTTTAGAAACAAATAGTATATGTATAAAATGATTAGTGTACAAATTACAAGGTTTTAGAAAAGTATTACAAGGCCCGGTACCAATGACATGTCTCTATGTAATATCTAGTAACTGGTTATGTACATTTTACCGGGCAGGGTTAGTACAATGCTAGGGAATGATACTATTTTTTCTTGTCATTTTATTAATATAAAATCACACACATACATATTTCAACTAGATCGACCCCCCCCCTACCCCTTCCTTTCCAGATCCCATAAAAAATTACGTGTAACTATTAAATTTATATTTCTTCTTTATTTCGTATAATTATGTTTTTAATTTTACTTTGATTTTTTCGACAATTACTAGATTCATTAATAATAATATATATTCACTTATATACGCGTGTGGAAACCTGTAAATTGTCAAATTTATACCACTTATTCAATATAATTATTTTTTTATGTGAACTGTTGGTCTCCCAAATAAACAAAAATAAAATAAAATAGGTACATAGTGAAAATAAAAAGGTTTATGAAAATAGCCTTTAAGTGCATGTCTGTGTGTGTGTGTATAAGTATGAATGTCTACCTATGTGTCTGAATAGTGCTATGTACTGGAGAGTTGTGATTGCGCATTGATGTTAAGAGTAATATTTTTCTTAAATGACGGTACGTAGTCAGAAAATATTTCGAGGTTGGGATTGTTAAATGTTTGAGGAACACGGGAAATTGATGAATAAGCTGCAGCGTTTGTTTTGTTTTTTTTATTGTGTTAAATAGTTCGGTGTGGCGATAACGTTTCGATGGTATGTTAAGTTTAATTTGAAATGGGAGTTTAGAGCAGTCTATTTCGTGGGAATAGGAATACTTGATTGGAGCATGCATTTCGTGCTGGACAGTGGAAATTAATGTTTTCTAGAATGTATTAATTGTCAACAACGTTGTTAATGATTTTGAATATGAATTTTTGGTCGTATATATTTCTTGTATCTTCTGGGGATGATAAATTATGGAATGCTAATGAGTATTTTTGCGGTGATCGGTAGAACTTGAAATCTATGTGTTTGATAGTCTTTTTTTTTAAATTCGTTCTAAACTTCAATTATTTTGCGGACTTCAAATCACTGATCCAAAAACTAGTATTTTTTAAAATCTTAATCTTAATCGTACACAAACCTTATTAATTTGTAAATCCCACTTGAAAAAACAATCAATAATGACACCTCAAGCTCAACATTTTCACATGTACACGATGCAGGAATGCCATCGTGTAAATAATATGAAGTATGTGTTTTTGTTTCAGGTGTAATACCTTTGCATTTGGGGATCTTATGTGCATCAATTTAGTTTTTTTGCGTTTATAATTAATCCAGAGTCATGAGACCATTTTAAAAGTTCAATGTAGTCTTTTTGTAAAAGGTCCATACATGTTTGCAAATCACTGCTAGAAATTACCAAAGCAGTATCATCCGCATACACAAAGTGCTTTAGATGTCTAAAAATGTATTTAATAAATGATACATAAATAATATACAAAATTGGACCTAATATGGAACCTTGAGGAACGCCTGCTATAAACTTTTCTTTTTTTGCTTAAAGTGTTTAATAGTTTCAATTTCATGCAACGGTTGCTTAAGTAATTTTCGAAGAGTTTTAGAAGTTTTCCTCTAATTCCTATAATTTTTAGTAATTTACAATGGTCAATAGTATCAAAAGACTTGGAATAATCTATAAATAAGAAATGTATGTTTTTTACAATTCAACTCATTATTTATTAGGCTTGCAAACTTTTAAAGTAGCAATTTAGTGCTCTTTTTTTGAAAACCGTATTGATTGGTATCAATAATGAATAAATCTTTCAAATATGTAACTAATTTTAACTGAATGTATTTTTCAAGAATTTTGTCGAGTGATGGTAAAATACTAATTGGTCTTTAATTACCTAATATAGTGTGATCACATCCTTTATAGATAAGTCCATATTTTAATTCGTCAGGAATTTTTGCTTGAAATAAGATTCTATTTACAAAATGGGTTATAAAGGGACCTAAGGTTAAAATATGTTTTTTTAATATCACTCATCCTGATATTATCAATTCCTGGAGAAGAGCTTTTCATTTGCCTAACAATGTTTTCTATATCAGCCCCTGTGGCTTTTGGTAGGTACATGCTTTGAGGCATATCTTCCGGTAAAAACCCAGCTGTCTTGTAGTTGCACTTATGTGACATATTGTAAACACTTTCAGAAAAATAATCAACAAAATCGTTAGTTACATTTTCTTTTGTTCGATCTTTCATCAGATATTTGGAGACAACTTCGTCACAGTCGCTTTTACATTTCATTCCTAAAATTTTATCCTCCCATGTTTTTTTTTGAATTATGAAAATAGTTTTTAAATTTATCATTATAGTACGTAGTTTTTAATTTAACTAACAATTTACTTAAAAATTTTCACACTTATATTATTTTTCATAGTATTTGTTTGATGGAGCATTTTCCAACGTTTATATAAAAAAAAATCTTTTTTTTAATCTTATTCAATGCATCATTAGATATTCAATCATTTTTGGCAAAAGGCCGTGTTTTAGATATTTTACTTATCACAATTGTGCTATTTTTATACATGTCATCAAAATAAGTTTTAATTTTTGAATAAATAATAAAACAGTTTTTTACCTCTAGAAGTGATTTCCAATCATAATTATGAATATTATTTTCGATATGTTTTTGTGATAGAATCGTTATGTTATGCATTTTGTTAGAGTTTGCCCGTTCTATAGAGTTGAAGTGAATATTTACAACCGTCGTGTGGTGATCAGAAATATCATAATCACACATACAAGTACATGCTTTCCATTTAACCTTACAAAAAAGTGGTCGATACAAGAGTACTTTATTTTATGTTGAACGATCACTTCCCTAGTAGCGCCATCCATGCATTTGATTAAATAGTTATCTGCTAAGATATTTTCGTAATTTATTATGATAGGATCATTTGTATTTAATAGATTTAAGTTAATGTCGCCAAAAAAAGATGACACTTTCATTTGAATTAATATTGTTATTAAACACAGAGTATATTTCTGACAAAAATGCTTGTTTGTTGAGATTCGGAGGTCGGTATATAGCTAAAAGATTTAAAGTGTTATTATTTGGAAGTGTCAATATCCCAAAAACATTCTCAAAATATTTCATGTCTAGAAATATTTTGCGAAAAGGAGAGATTATTTTTTACATATAACAAAATACCTCCTCCGGATTTATGACTTCTACAATAGTGATACGAATTATATCCAGGAATATCATAAAAAATTGTATCCAGGAATATCATTAAAAAAAAAGTTGAGCGAACAAATGCGACATACGAGTATATCATGCGAATGCCCAAATGATGTGTTTTGCGAACATTTTAAGGCGTAGATCTGTTGAGATTGTGCTCCATTCTGTCATGGTTGACATTTTTAATGCTCAGAATAATTTTTCAGAATGTTGAATGTAAATGCCGCGAGTAATATCGCTATCTCGGCGAGGCCAGAATTAATTCCCTTATTTTCAATAAGCGGCGGTTGAAATTGAAGGCTTTGCTAACTGTGACCTTTTTCATAATAACATAAGGCCACGTAGTATTGGGCCAGGATATGTGACATCATAAGCTGCTTGGCTTTGGATGTCACGTGTTGGTTCAGCGCAAAGGAAATTTCATTAATTATTTTCTCGATGTTTCCGGTCGTGGAGATCTGCCCTCGGATTAGGGCCCGTTTATAAGAGAAATTTCAAAATGACCTTGCGTTTTACAGTACAGTCCGTTCCAGCCGAAATTAATACAGCAACTTTTAATCATATACGTATTAGACGTGTAAAAATACACATATTACGTATGTATAAAAATTATACCGCTTCAAAATGGCTTCTTTAAGAACGTGACATTTATTCAATATGTCAATATAATATGAAATCATTTCGGAAACTGCAGTGTGATCTGGGCCCGATTCCGGATCCTTTTTGGGATAAGATATCGTCCTTATCTTTAGGCTTAAATACTTTTTGCTTAACTGCGGATTGCAGTTAGCGAAGACATTCATTCAAAATTATTTATTTATTTATTATATTGTATACGCCCTTTTTTATTTTTATGTGACACCTCACAAGAGCGCTCCTACATGTACAGAGCACGTATAGGGTAACTATATCGCTACCCGGTTCGGAAACATTGTGAGGTGGGTTAAGGAGGGGGCTGTAGGAAGGAATTTGTTAATGCGGGCTTTGAAGAGGCCCGGATTAAATGTTGGAGGAAAGATAGATGCCGGTAGCTCGTTCCACATACAACCCGATTTATACAAAAACGAGTCGGCGAAACGACCCATTCTCATGAAGCCGACATCAACCGTGAACCGATGTTCTGCTTGTGTCCGTCGAGTTCCACGCATGTGCACTGACGTGGAGGGGATCAACGCTGCTAGCTCCTTCGAGCAGGCTCCATTTAAATATCTGTAGAACAGACTCGGTATACCTGCATTGTGTTTGTGGATCAGAGATGGCAGTCAGTCTGGTAACAACGGATTGTCAATCATACGAACCGCCCTCCTTTGCACAGAATCAAGCAGGTTTATGAAGTATTTGGGAGCTCCAGCCAAGAGGTGACTTCTAAATTTAATTGTTGGACGTACTTAAGATTTGTATAGAATTAGTAGTTGATCACTATTGAAGAATCTGCTAGCCCTATACAAAACGCCCAGTTTCTTGGAAACCTTTAATATTATAAGTTGGACAGGTTTTTAAAGAAGTTAGAAAATAATTAAAATTCTCTATTCCGTGGGTTTATACATTTATGATGTATTCTTCCCGTATTTAAATGACAATGTTTTCTTAATTAATTTATTTATATGTGTTATATCGTTTCGATAATGTGAACATACTCAGAAGTGGTGAATAAATAATTTTCCTTACTTTATTAATTAATGTTATACTAGGATCATTCGCTCGTTTATTAATTTCTAATTGTTCAAGTAAATTTAATTTAAGACCCTTTCTTTCTACATGTAAGGGTTTTGGCTCATTGTTGTCACAATAATAAAAACCAAAAAAACTTGCAGAATTTAATACTAACATTATAATTTTTTTATCATAATTAAATTTAATTTACATTAAATAAAAAAAAAAATTAATTGGAGTTCTACGGATCAATCAAATCAAATTCTATTAACACATTGCATATAATTACTTTAACTTTACTTCTTCAAGAATATTGTAAACGTACTCTGTGGCTTCATATTTAATAACTAGTGCCTTTATTAGGTAAACTTTGTATCCTGAAGAGGAAATCTTTGGTTCTGAAACACGAAGAAATATTATTATGAATAAGTGGTCACAACTTGGCGTTAAATTTAACTTTAATTTAAAATAAATAGGAAGGTACTTTGCTTAAAACTAAATTTATTAAAACTGTATGCAGGTATTGAAAGAACCCCTCCTTTGTCAAGACAAATTTGTTTTAGTTTTGTTTTTATTTTTTCTGTACTACATATTTAATATTTTTATGGAAAGCCACAATCGTTTATTTATTTTTACTTGTTTTTTATAGATGTTCACGCTTTCGTGAAAACAATCCTGTTATATAAAAACTCAGTAAATATACACAAATTACATAAAATTACAAAAACTCACTCAATGATACATAATACAATAGATACAAGGGACACACAGAGACACAAGTGCTGCATAATATAATCAGCCCAATCATTGTTACATATTTTAAGTAATAGCGGGACATTTTTTTCTGAAGCTGTACAGATTATCGACAAAAATACACTGCCACACTCTGTTTTATTATGCAATCGACGCATTTGAGGCAGAGGACTAAAGTAGGCAATATTATTTCTGATTGTATTCTTGTGGAATGTGCTATGGCGTCTTAAACAATGGGAACTGGGTACATTTATTCCAATACTGCTAAGACATAATATAGTTTCTAGATGACCGTGAACTATTTTGTATAAACATATTAAATCATTAATTTGCCTTCCAATTTTTTTGATTTTCATCTAAGTAGTTGTTACTTAGTTGGAAATTATTTATTGGAAAATTCTTGTTTTTATTGAATTATTATACTACCCCAAACAAAACCAATAATAAGAACATATTTGATGTGATATTATTAGGTACATACAAGTATTACAAAATAGCCGATTTTATGCGTATGACATACAGGATTTTGTTCAGCTCATGTAATCCATTCAAAGCTTGTCAAAAAAATTCTGATAACGCGAACGATGTTTCGAAAGATCTTCCACTTGACAGGCTTCATGAGGTTATATAAATTTAAAAGTTTTTGGCGTTGATGCAGCTATCGATGCGTTCCACGCAAAGGCTTACAGCTTACACCTTACGGTAATCGAAAGGGGTTAAAACTAAACGCACTCTATAACCTGTCAGTGGCTGAGTTGGCATCGCGTTTGGGTCTCACCCAGGCGTCGTGAGTTCAATTCCTCGGCTGACTAAGTCCTCCATTACGACACAAGCAACATCTTCCGCGTACTGTGATGGTAGTAGGAGATTTTAAAATATTGTCAGGTTATTCGTAACCAGGGAATATATGCCTTTCTATTAAAAAAAACCTTCGTTAGCAGTAACCAAACGTCGTCGACAACCTGGCGATGGCTGTAATGTAAAACAAGTTGTAACAAACGTTAGATAATGTAATGTTACGACGTAATGCGCAATGACAAGTTCGGCGTCGGCACCGTCGAGACGCCGACCTTGGTAGGGGTAATGACGCGCTCTGATAAAGGAGATTCAACCGTAACAAATCTAATGAGTTCTAACCGTGAACATTCAGTGATGGGGAGCTTTTATAATTGTTTTTTTAATGGTTCATTACATCTCCATAGTAACAATATTAAATTTACATAAAATTTATTAAAAACTTGCGTCTCCGTTAAATATTTTATTGGAATATGGGATTTTTTTACAAAATAAACGGTAAAGAGAAAAATTACAGTTATCAGAGAAACAAGACGGAGACACATCAAACGAAAGAGTCAGAAAATAGAACATTTTTGAAAAGTGTTAATACCGCTTTTCAAGAGTGTTCTGTTTAGTCACATTTTTTTGCTTGATCTACCATAGTTCCATTATTTGATGTACTATTGCATTATTGCTGTCAGTTACTAAATAGTAGAACTGGTTTTTGGACCTTACATTTTTTTAAATGAAAAATCTCTTCGATCAAGATGTTTTACAATATTCGGCCGGTTATTTATTTCTTAAGGCAGTGCCATTACGAAGAAGGTACATCTTTTTGGAAGAGGCCCTTAAATAAGGGTGTTTATCAACATTTTCCATGGAATGAAAACGAAAACAGTGAATTTAGGGGAGAGATTCATGCATGAAATTTTGTTAGAGAGTCGATATAGGTGAACGAATAGGACCCTCCCGATAGATTAGGTAGGTACTGGGGTAGATTTAATGGGGGTGCAGAGAGGAGTAGAGGGGGAAGGTGAACTAGGAGTTCAGGGTGTGCGTGAGGGGACCAGCTGTGAGTAAAGGCGATCACTCTTTTTATCGCTTTTTTCATTTAAACAGAACTTTTTTATGAAAGGGTGGAATAATTCACATGTAAATGTTCACGTAATTACTGTGGAATTTCCACATCTCATGTTTGATACAATCAGTTAATTAAATTATCTTGGATATTTTCGAAGTGAGGAATGATGTCGCATGTGTTTAATTAAGCACAGAGAAGTTAACTTTTCAAATAAATGTTTATGACATTTGAGCACACTGTGTGGATAAACATGGAAACGAATCGTTTTTAATAACTTAGTACTATTACGTTATTGTTACGTGTTATACACGAACGGTGTTTTAATGAATTTTAATGTTTTAAAGAGACTAGGATTATCAAAGTCGTTTGTCAGCCAACAGGAATATTTAAATTATAACGGGTCAGTGTACAAGCGATAAAAATAAATGCTTTTGTATGACATGAAGGTTCCATTGAAATTTTATAACAGTGATCGTTTAAAATGCTTTTCAGAAGAAAACAGATAGGTTAAGATATTTAATCGCGGTAAGATATATTTCTTGTTACAAGAGTAGATTTCAAATAATCTTTGCTTGAGTTATGTTTTTAAGAATTTATGAAAACACAAATGATTTATTCAAATACCTTAATGCAAAATCACCTGTTTTCGGTTTGAGAATTGGATGGCCTAGAAATATTACAAATGATTTAATTAATGAAAATTGAAAAAATTGAAAGCAGAACACACCTTGGCCTTTCGTTTAACCGTGCATTTTTTTGTGTGTGTTTTTATAAGCCTAGACAAAAAATACAGTATCAGATATAAAAATGTTTAGAACTCAAACTCTCCTACTTACGAACCCTTTTTCCGCTATTGTCGTATTGCTCATTGTGGTAAAATAAGTTTTTTTAGAATATGACCGTAAAATTTTTTAATAATTATGTCTGAACTTTACAGAATAGAATAAAACACGCATTTTAGTGATGGTTTTTTTGCGTAAATCGAAGTACGCGACCGATGGTAAGCGGGAATTTCAACCTTGTCGCCACCTGCATAAGGAGCGCGTGATTTCGTTGGAATTTTAGCCGATGAATCACCTTAAGCTGTAATAGACGTAATGAAACACAGGCGAACTATAGTGGGCAGCTGATGACGATCTGCGAAGAGGGTTGAGAGGGGAGAAAGCACAACCTGTGTCGATCCCCTGCAAAGAGGGAAAAGACATTGACGACAAGACCTCATTAGCGACTTTTGTACTTTTGCAATGTAATTCTGCACAAAAACCCAATTTATGCAGAATTATGAGCATAGCTCGGGGCCGTGTTCGTGTGACGATACTTGGTCTGGGTCCAGTGAGAGGCAGTAGTCCGATAGGGGTAAAGGGTCAGCGGTGGACAGAGAGAAACAAGGCGAGTAGAGCAGATGTCGTAGCGGGGCCGGGCAGTGTGTTGTTGGGCGAGAGTTGCTGGCTGACTGGTTAAATCTGTTTTTTGTAGGCTACTTAAAGTCGCCTGGGAAACGTTTGGGGATTCGTGACTCTAACGCCTTTTGGGCATGTCCGACAAACAAGCATTCTCGTCTCCTTCACACCATCGTCCCGCTCTGACGTTTCATTCAGTCATTTTTATTCATAAGTGGTCAGTGAGATCACATTTCTCACTACCCGTGAAGTATACATTTACAAAGGGAGGGAGTCGGGTTATTTGCGGACAGCGAAATAACATTTATTCTCCATATGACCCAACTCCCTTACAAAATAGACATAATAGTTTATGCAAAGACAATACAACATTATATTTCAAATACATGTATATTAAAAACACTGCGGGAGGGGCGAACAGGTCCGACGCATAACCTAAACAAACACTCGGAGTCGAATATCATTCATATTTAAAAAAAAAACAACATTTTTCACCTCATCGGGGTAATATCACTTTCATGTTTTATACAAATATAAACGCAGAGGAAAAGAAAATATCCGTGAAGTTATGTAAACGAACGATTGGTGTTCAAAATGGTATGAAATATTTGTTGGGAAATGTAGGAAAATGCTTGACATTGAACGATAAAATGCGAGCGTAATTCAGAACACATGTTTTGGGAATATCGCAAGGGAGAGCTTTATTGTTTTCTGTTTTTTTTTTATTTTATTTTTTATTTCCTTTTCAGTCAGCACCTTTGAAGAAATAACAGTTTTGAACGTTTTTTGAACCGAAAAAAATACGCAAAAATATTTAATATGGACGTGTTGCAATTGTAAATGCAATGGGTTTTTTTTCCTATTGTAGAAATATATATATATATGTTTTTTCATATTTTCGAAAGAAGCAATCACTCCGCAGTTTATCATAGTATTTACAAGATTTTCAAGAATTTGACAAGTTATTATATTTGCCCTGACGAAGTTTGATCTAAGCGAAACCGGTTGGCGTAAAAATATAATAAATCCGTGCTTTATAACAAAGTGTGTGCGTTATTATTAAATAATACAATTGTTGACAATTATCCCTTTTAAATGAGGTTAACTTATTGCAGTTGTATACTTCATTGTAATATTAGGTGTTGAAAATAAATTAATAATCTCGAAAATTGACGACCTTCCCGGAAGAAGGATCAAAACGAGAAATAATTTTTTGAGGACAGGCAAAAAAAAATTTGAACACATTATTTCATTATCGTAGCTAATACTACTATCGTTATTTTCCCTTTGTTTGGGGCTTTAATAGCCATAGATGACAGTTCGACTTATCGAGGATCAGCCATTTTCGGTAACATACATCCTTATACGCGTAGAAAAAAAAATCAACCACAGAACATAGCAGTGTCCCCAAAAAAAAAAAATATCCAGTACAATATAAATAAAATACTATAGATCATTTTGGAGAGCTGACACTCCCGGCTAGTGCAGAAGTTCCGAGTTCAAGTCTCGGTCACGACCACATCTTTTTAATTTCTGTGTCTTTTTCCATTTCATATTTTCATTGAAAATAATGATATCAATTTCAATAATCAATTACACTTTTCATGTTTTACTTTTAGTTTTATTTGTGTGTAAATTCTTTGAGTAAATATACCTTTACTTATTATACAGTAAAATAAATTTATTTTTCTTCCCCTTCTATGAATAACACACAAATATATATAAATTTTTTAATTCGATTTTTTTGAAATAAGAATATTGAATAAATAAAGCAGTTTTCCCAGCACAAATATCATGTGATTGATGGGGTATTTTTACATAAGCTTGGGTGAAGCAACGAAACGAATATTTTCATGTTTGAATAGAATAGATCGAGTAACCACCCTTCTCGGCACATGATAAAGCTGGTAAAGGGATAAAGGAAAACTTAGTAAACCTTCTTTGTGCCGAATATTTGTATATGATAATAATTTTATCAAATTCACTGTATATTACGTGTACCTCCGTACCTTAATCAAACGAACTTTGTATAATTAACATCCCCACTTTTTTTATATGTTGAGGCCTTGCACTTATTGTAAGTCCTTCAATGGAAAAAAACATATCGAGATTTTCTTCCTTTAACCCCATTACCCGTTAATCCTAATGTACTATGCATGTTGTACTATACGTCACAAATACACACACACTTTACACAACGACATGATAACATACAATTACACATCATATGTACACAATATAGCAAGCAATTCATTGGCTACGAAGAGGACAATTTATATAATCGCCTTATATACGAAATTATAAAAGAAACTCTTAGTAACAGACGGCCCTTTTAATAATAATACCTACAAGCAATAATAGTTTACTGCATTAAAATGGAATCGATATTATACTAGATATTACACTCCTCAACAAGTCCTCTATTGATATGCTTGGTGTAACCTTAACTAACTAGTTCAGGTATGGGGGCTCGATCAAAGCCAGAGTAAAGTTATCCTCTCAGAAGCTGGGCGTATTGTACAGAGCCCCCAGATAATTTAATAGTACTCAATTGCTGACCCTGTATAAATCGCAAGTGCGCCCCGCTGTAAAATTTGGCAGCCACCTCTGGTCGGGAGTTCCAAAATATCTCAAAAAACCCTTGGCTCTGGGCAGAAACAGGCGGTCTGTTTGATATATTCGCCTATCTTAACAAACGGAGTGCAATCTTTGGAGCACAGACGTCAGACTTTCCACACAGCATCCCCAAAGATGATATATGCCTTCAGGGAAACTATTTCCCTCAGAGCCTCCTGTGTTTTGTTCCAAAACTTTACTGTAAAAAAAAACTAGATAAAGTATTTAATGCAACTACTGGTTTGCCGCAAGGAAGTCATCTCGATCCCATTCTATTCCTAATTTTCATTACTGATATCATAACTTGTTTCGATGATGTAGAAGTTCTGATTTTTGCGTTGATATTAAACTGTATAAAGAAATATCCAATATTAGTGACTGCATAATCTTATAGCTAAACATTGACCAATTACACAATTGGTGTATCGCTAACAACTTACTTCTCAACGTTGATAAATGCAAGACACTAACATTTTGACGAATCGCTATCATTTCACTTTGCAATAGATAACGAAATCTTGGAAAAAGTCAGCGAAACTGGGGATCTTGGAGTTTTGTTTGATACGCAATTAAATTTTGTAAATCACATACAACAAATAACTGTATGAAGACACTGAGATTTATAATTAGAACTATCAACGACTTTGATTCACTAGATGTTATAAAAATCGTATATTTGTCGTTAGTGCGTAGCTTATTAGAATACAATTCAATAGTGTGGTCCCCATACTATCTTATTTATATAAAAAAAAATTGAAAGGGTGTAGCCCAAATTTGTAAGTTTTATTAACTTAAAACTACACATAACAATTCACCACACAAACTATACATTCTTGCTAAATACACTCAACATACATACCCTAGAAAACAACAGAAAAATAACTGACTTAACTTTTTTATTTAAAATTATTTATTCCGTATTAGACCGTTGCCGACTTCAAAGTACCTCGTCGACAAACTCGACAAAAAATATTTTTCTGAAACAATAATTCTGGGACTATCAAATACGAGTACATGCACGCATTTGTCGCCTACACTAAACAAATTCACCTCTGCTATAGATATATTTAATATAAGTTTATCCATGTTTAACATATACTTGAATGGTATTTTTATCTTGCAACGATTGTAAGAACATCGCATAGGAGCTATTGTAAAAATATATTTTTATTATCTCTTTTTACAATGGCATGCACTTATGCTTTATTATATATACGTATATACATTTTTATATTAGACTAATTTAGACTTAGGTATTGACTTCTGGATTGAACGGACACGCGCGAGCGTTCAGTTCAAAACAAAACTCAAGACATAAGGCCTCTGAAGATGGACGGCGTGATTTGTTCGAAACGTGAGGAATTAAAACGTCCTTCTAAGGACTAAATTAGGCGGGTAAACCGAGAAAATTATTCTACGTCTTACACCCGTGAAAATCTCAACCATAACGTATATAGTCGACTCATTTATAATCAAATCAATTTAAATAAAAGCCCGAAACTAAAAATGTTCCCAATTGACAAAGTACACTCCCTTCCCAGTCCGCTGCCTGCTCCCACCCCCGGACCTCTACCCGCCCTCTAATCTTGATCTGTAACATACGAGTATGTATAGCATAGCTTAGTATTATATCTGCCCTGAAGAAGCTAACAAAGCGATCGTTTTATTTTAAAGTTATGGTGTCACGTCACAAATATCGCTTCATACGACAATATAGAAAAAAATATATATTAGAAAAACTTTTCTTCGAAAAATTCGGATGTATGCATTTTTTAATGTATTTATTTAGGTAAGCATTCAAGTTAAGTAAGCGATAACGTAATTTCCTTTTTTTCTGGAATTAAATAAATAAAAATAATAAAACCAAAGCTTAATGACTTAGTAGAAGAGCGGGAAGCTTCGTGACTTTTTACCCATATGTTGCAAAGAATTCTTGTCGACGAAATATTATCTCTGCTTCCTAATAAGAGAACCGCCAATTCTACTTTGAAACCGGGTGAAAAAATACCACTCTATGATTAATTTAAAAACCCCACAGTCTCAGTTTTTTTTACCACCGAGTGTTGAATCTTCGAATTGGATTAAGATCACACTATACGTTAGACTCAGATGTATAAGAAATTTTGATTTGTTCTGGACAGACATACACCTGGATAATACGGGATATCATAATTTCGTATATAGCAATTTTGTCTCAAATTCCATAAATGCATTTAAAATCCCAATACAAAAAGTCACAGCTACAAATAAATGATAAATCTTCATAAATAAAATTAGAATACAAAATTAAATTTGAAGCAAGTAAAACCTTTGAAGCTTTTTTGTGACATTATTTTGCCTTGAACATTTTTAACATCGTCGTTTGTTTGGCCATCGTGCAAACAAACAATTTCGTTACTTCATTATCGTGTTTTTACAGGCACCGAGTTTCAGTTAGATGGATAAATAAACTTTGTTATTTGTAACTAAATAATCCATAAACTTAATTACTTACACCACACATGTTGTAAACACATTTATTAGAGATATTTACACTCCGATTGTATATATCTACTCGTATATGATATATTAGGTATGATGCTTTTATGTAAATATTTTGTTTGAGTTTCTAATAAAAAAAAATAAAAAAAAGAACCAATGAGCCTATCGTTCTGTCACGGAGGTCATCACACAGCAATTATAGCGCTGTCTTCACGATGTTATAGAAATGTCAGTGAATTAACGTAAACACGAGAATAGTCAGGTGAAAACGATTCATTGTATTCGTAGAAAGCAATTATTCTGTGGTTTGACATATTTATTAAAAAAGCTAACACTTTGTTTTAAACCACTGATCTATTTTTAAATTAACATCAACCGGTTTCGTTTATCTCAAGCTTCATGAGGGTAAAATTGAAAATAAAGACTTCTAGAAATTTCAGTATTAGAGTTAAGGAACACCTAAGGTGTTTGAGATGGCCCTCCCCCCACTGACCTTTAAAGATGTGATGGCCCGTCCTTCCTTCGTTTATGATTTAATTTAGCAATAGACTTCCGTTCGCGCCACCGATTTAAGATGACTCCTCTACTGCTGCCTTAAATTTTCCTAACTAATGTGATTGGAAAACTCTTTGTAGTTTTCCTTTCAATTTGAGGTTTTTCTCCTCCTTGGCCAGCGTGTAACGTCTAGCCCTATGCTAACATTCGAGTGTTTCCGATTTTCAATTCGTGATCTACCGATTTGTACTATTTCTTCAAATTTAATGATCTCTCAATCCGGATATTATTAAACAATATTTAATTTTTGTTGTTTTTAAATCCGTAAACCGAACGCTTGGTAATATTTTAGAACTTTATTATTTTTCTTTGACGAAATTAATCCCACGCTAGGTATTAAAAATGAATTATATGAAACTAAGACTCAGCTGTTTTTAAACTTTCACTAAATTATTTTAAACGCAATTATATTTAATTTTTTCTTAAACTCGTAATAAATTCAGTTCAACACAAAATATGAATTAAATCACATTTCATTTAAACAATTTTAATTAATTCACAGAAGCTAATTTTAAAATCTTTAAACAAATAACTTTATTAATTTTTAGAAATTTTCAATATTTATTAAATTATTATTATTATCACATTGCTCTAACAGTTTTGAGAAAATTAATTTAATTACAACTTTTAGAATCTTTAACGTAATTTAAGTATTATTAATTTTTAGGAAATTTCACTATTTATGAAACTATTATTGTATTAGATCAACAAGAGAATCTATTTTAATATAATATTAATTCGAACACTCAAAACACTTTATTTATTATAAGACGAAATTTTTGAAGTCCAGGAAAAACACTTTTTAATCACTCCGCACGCAATTAACGGCGTATCAACTCGAGACGAACTGTCTTTAAGAAAATTTTAATATTAATTTAAACACAAATATTTTATTTATTTTAAGATGAAATTTTTGAAGTCCAGAAAAAACCCACTCTTAATTACTTAAATACCGATACGCCCGTAATCAACTATTTCTTCCGACTTATTTCGCGACGAACTCCAATCAACTTCAATCCAAACACTTTATTTATAAACACTTTCGATTATTATAATTTCACTTAAAACCACCAATTTTAATTAATTCACAGAAGTAATTTTTAGTATCAACTTAGGTATAATGAATTTAAAAACTTCAATATTTTTCAAACTATTATTGAATTAAATCAAACTATTGTTGAATCAATCCAACAACTATTTAAAGGAATTTATTTAAAACTTTATTTAATTGTAAGAAACAAATCAAATGAAACTTCCTAAGTCCAAAAACAAAACAATTACTTAAAATCGGTCAGCACGTAATTAAATATTTCCTCGCCCGACGTATTCCGCGACTAACTCCCATATTCTCCCATTACATTCCATTATATATCTAGATTAGAATCAAAAGGTTTTAACTCCATTCCATACCTACATTACATTATGTTCTTTACCAACTCGTAAACCTATATGTAAGTAACACTAATTTCGAATGTAATTCTTCAATGTAAATATTTAGATAAAACCTGGTCCGCCTTCGCATCTGTCACTTTTCCTCACCCCGGCCAGGATCGAATTTAGTTAATTCCTTTAGAACGCCCTGCTGTTCCTTATTCTAGAATTGGAAATTTCGATTCATGTTTTTTTTTTCTGAAAATATTATCTATCGCTTATTCTTTGGTCGCCTATGAACTCGGGTATCTCGTAATTATAGCCACTATGTCCTTATTGAATTTTATTTAAAGAAGCGCCTTCTTCACATCGTTCAATTTTAGAATTTCCCTTAGTCCCTGGTTATCTTGATATGCGATATCATTTTATTTATGAATTTTCCGATGGTAACATGGTTTTTCTCTGATCTTACATGTGAATATTCGATTAACGCATATTTTCGTGCAATTCTCAATTGATCATAATATTGTTGTAAACACTTTATAATTTCTTCCCTACCTCACCTGCCTGAGTTAATAAATATACCTTTCCAGAATGATTTTTCAATGTGTTGCACTGCTTCTTCCTGGTCTAGCTGTATTACACCTTTTGCATGTACCTGTCGTCTGCTTATACTTTCATCCGGGTCGATTGATATCATCCTTAATTGATTTTTCACCACCTTTAATAATTTTATGTATTAATTTATTGGCGTTTTTACCTGCGATTTACCTGCCCCAAACCTGGTAGATATGAGTTCGTTCACTTCTTTCCTGGCCACTCCCCCTTTTCCATTTCACTCTAACTCAATATCACATTAGGCTATTGTTTATCATGGGTAATAACCATTAGTTTTGTAAAAAACCGATATAAATCAGAGTTTATCGAAAACTCATTATTTTTTATTACTTTTCCTTAAATAAATATTCCTATCTTCCCTGTATAACCTTAATTGTTTGTTTGCCTCTCTATCACCCGAGTTTCATGTTCATCTGGCCGCTTAAATAAACAATTCTTGTCGCCTTGTTTACATTAGTCATTGACAACCTCAAAATTTTACCTAAATGTATCGAACTATATTCAAAGTAGTAGTCCATATATCTCAATATTTCTATTGAATTCCTTCAGTTTAATTTTTATAATTGATTGATACATTTCTCATCTACATTTTCATAATATCTGATGTCCCGAATCTACTCAATTAATACCTTTTATCACCTAAAATCAGTCTAGTTTCACTCCCTTGTAATTATATACGTTCCTGAAATTAGAAAATTGTACTCCTATTTCGCATTAGTCCCGCCTAAATCGCCTCTTAAGTTTGCCGAAGTTTCCATACTGTATAATTCTTGTTTCTTCCCTTTTTCATCTGTTGAAGCTATTATTGTTCTCTGAATTATTTTCTCTAATTCGTTGTTCTTCCGCTTAGCCTTACATGACACGTCTCTCTGTCTAAATTCTAATGCAAACACACCTTTCCCCGTGCAAGATAAATCATCACTTTGTAGTTTTTTTTTTTTGTAATTAACATTTTGCGTATTATTTTTACTTTCTGTTTTCACTTTCAATGGTTATTCATCTCTGCATTTCCCATTGTTTTCTTTAAAGTTCACGACCTCTTCTCGTCCTATTCGCCCTCTGGTGGAATATTTACATTATAGGCCGTCGATCTGAACCCTTTCGATTCACATAAATAATTAATATTTCCTTTGTCCTGTCACCACTAATTATTGTTTATGTAAACGCTCGTTTGATTGGTAACGTTTTCGTTGATCTGGCCCAATCCTGTGATGTTTATTTATAAGAGGGAACGCCTTCTTCCCACTGCCATCTCGTGGTTTTATGTTGCAACGAGTTTTATGAATCAAAATTATTGGATTATAATTCACTGTAATCAAACTCTCCATAAGTCGATAGATGTCGCTCCCTTAAGCTTTTCTAGCATGAAAGTTATGCATATAAAAAAAAATATTTTCCAGGGTTCCTTTAAAAGAAAATGATGATGGTTAGACCATTACATGTTTAAGCGCACTTTGGATAATAACCAGTTACTAGTTGAATTTGTATTTAGGAAAAAAGATACCTTTCCGCAATTTACCCGATGATGGGCAAGAAAAGTTGTCTATCAACGGATAAAAAACTACTACTATTAACAATTATTCTGAATTTGCCAATCATATTTAAGAAAACAATCATTCTTTTGACATAAATAAAGGTTTAAAAAATTTACATACAAATACAACAGTTTTACAATTAGACGAACTTGAAATTTCAGCAATCAGAAATAGCGTTAATAGTGAATTAAATATAATTAATAATGTTTTTTTTTTAAATAGCTTTTTCTTGAATTTATTTTCAAATTAATATTAATAATTTAAAAAATTTCTATTGTAATTTCTAATGTAAATTTGTTTTTCAATGTCTTACATTTTTTTTTAATATTTTTGATTTATTACTTACCAATTTTAATCAATTTTTGATTATGTTTATCATTTGTCTATATTTGACATTATTATTTTTTAGTATTCTATTAATGAGGAAAGCACCGTTTTCGAAATATGTTGATACGTATATGTTAATAAAATGGTGAATACAAAGTAATTTTTAATTCATTTATTAAAAAGTGGTTAAATAATTATTAGCTTCATGTGCAAGTAATTCATTGACTTTGAAGAAACTAGGGCACTCACGGGGAACTAAATATTAGAGAAAACAAGATTTTTTCTGATTTCTTTACAAACTTTCGTGAGGGAAACAAATGCGCGATAGGTGTCAACGGTGATTGACAGCTGTCAATTATTGTTGTATTTGAGATGGAATATATTAATTGGATTTAATAAATGGTAACAATAATCTGAAACTCGATTTAGCAACTATTTATAATGATTCTAATGATATGGTATAAAATCTTTAAATTAAGTTTATGTTGAACCGTCGTCCACGTATAATCCTAACCATTATATCATACCGTACTCGTACGTAGCGAAATTTGGGTAAAATCAATTGATTATTTCTTCTTCTGATGCCCTTTCCCATCGGAGGTCGACTATCACCAGCCAATATCTACTATGTAGAACAACCCAGAAAAACTTCGCACTCGTACCAGTCACGTTAGCATAAATCTATTGAGTCTTGAATTAATTTTAAATTTGCTTGGAAATTTGCTTTACCGTGTTACCCTTGGAACAAATTCTTTATTTGCTGTATTATTATTATTATTATTTATTGTTTTATTTTAGTTATTTCTACATTTAAGTTTATAAAACAACTGATTATTTAAACTTAGATAAAATTGAGGACTTTACATGTGGCTAATCATCACTTTAAAACTAATCGATTTTTTCCATGCTTAACTTAATGTGGTTTTTCAATTTACTTAATATTTATTTATTTGTGTAATTTTAATTGGGACTGGGAGAGCATTAGAACATTTCAACCCTTTTTAAAATAAACTGTTTTGCGTATTGGCTTTGTTCTTTTCGGTAGTCTCATTTCCTTAGATATTCTTGTATTGTGTTTGTGAATATCCATGTTTTAAATAATATTTTTAGAAAAATATTTTGATAACAAGTTTTTTCTTATTTTATGTGGAAAAATCATTCTGTTCAATGTAAAATAGCAAAATAAATGAAAAACAAAATATTCTAGTAACTTTTTAATGCCGCTAAACAATGAAAACAAACAACTTTTCGAGCACTTTCGGTTTAATAATATTTTTATATTAATTTCATTCGACATTCTGAAAAGTTTCCCTCGGTGTAGTGCGGGGTTCACTAACTTGTTCATTTTATCAAATCATGAAACTTTACTCGATTTTATTATCTGCGACGTCCATTACTCCTAAAAACTGTGACAATTGGATCCCATTATAAATTAGAGGAGACAGCGGATGTCTCCCAAGGAATGAGTATTTGTAATATTTGAATAAATATATTGTTTTGTTGAAATAATTTGAAGAAAGACAGTCGAGGGTACCCTTCAGTTTTCCGAACCGTTTTAAGGACCAGGTGGCCTATTCCCGTTTTTTTTTAGGAAAATTCCTTATACTTTTCCTTAGGCTTAAAGACTTCTTGCTTAAAGGGAAAGGATGGGAAGTTCATTGCCGATTTCGGTTTTCATTACCACTTCAAATGAAACTATATTTAGGTTACATCAGCCATATATATTGACTTGTTCACAAAGGCTGTACTTATCTACGGAATCTAATGGTTCAGGTAACTTGTTAGGTATCTTGGTGTAGTGATTACGTAGGTAACGTTGGCGGCGCCTGTGAACGCTGATGAGAGGGGCTTGTTAAAGGCATGTCATGAGACGTTGGTGAAGAGAAGCCTGGTCGAGGGGCATATCTGGGAATGCTGGTACGAGTGTTAAGTAAGTAAATATCGATATTTTTAATCTCTGTTGTCATCCAAGATAACTGTAACTGCAGTTAAGCAGAAATACTATAAACCTAAGGATAAGGATAATGTCTCATACTTACACATAACCAGATTCGGTCCTCGGGGTGAAGAAAGAAAAAAATAATACGAGATATTTTACAAAGTTACTTAATAATATTCTTAATAATAAAATAATCACACTTAGAAAAAAACTAATCCTTTCAGATTCGCTTAGTTCAATGCAAGAAATAAGTTCATACCCACTCAATTCTAATAGTGATTCCCCAATGTGCTCTATCGGAGATCTCCTGTATTTCTTGTCGCTATCACATGCCCCAGTGGTCGTGGCCTGGTTTCTGGGACAACTAGGTATTACTGTAAATGAAATGGCGCATTCCATTGCTAAGGAAGCTATTATTCAGGGTCCATTAAGCGATATTCCTGTTCCAGTTAGAAACTATTTCCCTATCCTAAAAAGAAAATACAAATTTCAATGGTCCTTTCAATAGAAAATATCTTCTCTAACAAAAGATAACCAGTACTATTAATACAATCTTTTATTCCTGTCAAACCCTGGTTTCATAAATACACTTGCACATCAAAAAAGTATTTTTCCTCCATAACTCGAATGAGACAAGGTAACACTTATTGCCTTAGTCATTTAGCCAGGTTCCACATAGTCAGCTCACCTTACTGTGATTGTGGGTCAGAGGATACTCTGGACCATAATTTATTTAAGTATCCTATCAATGACCATTTTCCAAACTTTATATATGAATTGGTAAAACTTAAAATTGAACTCCCTACCAGTATTCCCTGCCTTTTCAACTCCCCCTAAATTAATAATTTATAAGCACACCATATTTATTTTTTATAAATAAAATTTAAGTCTTTGTGGTTAAAAAACACATAAATTTACAGTATAACTTATTTGCCCAAATATTGTATCCTGTTTAAAAGTAAACAATTTTAAGAAAAATCTGTTCTATTAAAATCTAACTGATTAAACATGACCAAGTTCGCTCTCAATGGATGAAAGCCATAAAATGAAAAAAAAAACGTTCGCTGATAGTCGTCAAGTAGTGTCAACCAAATGGGCACAATACATTTGCAAAGACAATAAGGAACTCCAGTCCCATTTTTATTTTTTTTTTTTATCTATAATAACGTTCATACCTAAATACCGGTTTTTTTTTCTGAAGTAATTTTTCATAGTATTCAATTTTTAAAAGCCCGCCAAATCGCTCCAAATCTATGGCCAGTCGGTTTTGATCAGTTTTGAGGTTAGAATGTCAAATGTGAAAACAAGGATGAGCTTTACCGTACATAATTTTATATTCTATTCATGGTAAACCATAACTAAAAACAAGTAATAATATTATGTACCTCTTAAGAAAAATTAACTCGAAGAATAATAATAGCATTGAGCATTAACATTATCATAATATCCGTATTGCTTATTGGTTTGCTCATGAATACTCCAATTTCTTATATTAATAATAGTTTTTTTTATATTAAACAACAATTGTAGAACTTAAAGTAACAGAAATTGTATTAAAAATTCGCCAAAACTAACAAAAAACGCACATTTAAAATACAAAACAAAAAACAAAAATAAAATTATCATACTAATCCAAAAACAGAACGCGCACGTGACGTCAGATGTCAAAAATGCAATGGTGCCAACATAACACGGTTTTTTTACGAGATGATTTTTTACTCAATTTTAAATAACGATTTATAAATTCTATGTAACAACATATAGATCAGTTATATATTCAAAATCCGCGTTTACAGATCTATTATAAGAATACATAATTTTAAAGCCATTATATTTTTCACTGGAGTACCTTATTGTATTCTGAATTTAAATAGGTATTGCAAAGTGTAGAGATGTTTAAAAAAAATGAAATAAGAAAATTACCGGTTCCCTCATTACACAGAACGAAGCACAACCCTAAAGTGGAGTAATTATTATAATATGGAAAACTAGTAGCCATCTGGAAAAAAAACATTGGGTTAGTATGCCAATACTATAACTACTTTACATAAAATGTCTGCCCTAGGGTAAATTAGGATAATCTTAATTCACGTAATACGATGGAACAGTATGTATTATTAAGTACAACCCTTACAAGCCACACGCACATAACAGGGGCGTACTGGGCTTTCATTTTAATTTCTAAATCTTCTCAATCAGTCCATCGTTCATTCGGCTAAAATATTGGCTAAAAGAGAAATATCATAATATCTACTCTCAGTAAATATTATGCAAGAGACAATTTAAAATAAATTAAATTACCATTACCCCTTTTTAAATTTAATTTGAATCATATTTAATAATGTTATTATTAAGTTCTGCAAGTATTTTTAGTTTTTATTATTGTGAGAGCTGTTTCGGCGTTCAAGGTCATTTTCAAACTGCGGTTAATCCACATTGTGACGATTTATTTATATGATTTTATTTACTCCCACCCAATTCTAATTTGGACGGGTTTTTAAAAATAATGATTTATTATCGGAAAAACCGATTTAGTTAGAAAAAAATTAAAATTCTCCTTTCTGTGAGTTGTTTACATTTAAAACATGTTTTCTCCGTATTTAACTGGACTTATTTTATAGGGAGTGACTTACCAACTAAAAGTTATAGCTAGTGACTTACAATTTAGACTTAAGTAGGTATAACTAGAATATTAACCTAAAACATTTATAAACCTAGTACATATTTAAAACTAAAACATATGTATGACCAAGTGCATATGTTATATACACTATCGCAAAATGATTTACAACTATGGCTTAAAACTAGAGTCTTACAACTAACATACCTATTTGTAATATTATAAATACCTGTTATGATTATTGCTCGCGCTGTCAGTGGTAAAGCACACAAAATTCGAAGTGTAATAATTTTTATTGAAAATAAAGAAGGTAATCTGGGCGGTAGAAGGTAAATAGGTATATAAGTAATTCCATTGGACTGAGTACTCGAAAACACCATAAAACCGATGCGGTCGTTATTCTGGAAACGATAATTTAAAAAGATTTCTCTTTAGTTTTGCTCTGAATTCAGTAGAGCTGTCGATTATTCCCAAATGTGAAGGGAGTTTGTTCCAGGCTGTTGGGCCTGCTACTGCAAAAGCTCGGTCTCCGAAATTGATATTGGAATTGCGTTTAGGTACTGAGAGTCTTCCTATGGCCGTTAAAGTCGCTGATCGAAGTGATAGATTATTGCCTAGTATTGACATCATTTAGAGTGCATAATTCCGACAAGTAGGGTGGTGCCATGTCGTGTATGGCCTTAAAGACCATATTACTATTAACATCTCATGGTTTTATTTACTTGTCTGCATTTATGTTACATTATTTGTGCTCTTTGGGAAAAGATCAGAAAAAAACTGGATTAAAAACCTTAAACGAGGTAAGGAAAAAGGACAAACATTCGGTTATAAACAAATTACTAAAGTTGTTTTTTGTACTTACTGAATAAAATATATTTAATATGTTATTAACTATTTGCTGGATCCTGTTCGAGGTGCATCCCTGAGTTATACGTAACTTAATCTTATTCACATTACTCAATAATATCTTTTTTTTAGTACTCAATCCTATAGCATCAAATAGTACCTATCAAGCACATATAAATAATCTCTTTATACTTAATTATTATACCTTTTTCTAGAAATATTATATTCCAACACTAGCTTTTTTTCCCTTCTATTTTTGTATAATGGCACGTAATATGAACTAAAATTGCCAATTTGACTGTCCTGAAATGGAATTTGTTCATAGTTGGGCAGTCAAAGCTTTCTTAAATGTTGATGTTAAATAATGTGTGTTTCAAATAAATAAATATTATTATTATTCTAGAATCAACGATTTACGACGTTCCTATTAAAAATATTTTAGTCGTTTGGAAGATCAATAATGTTTACAGATCAATGACAGTTGATTGGGTAAAACTTTAAAAAAATTGCTTTATTATGAACTTTTTTTAAAGCAGTGCGTTTAAAAGGAACGGTTGGGTGGCTTGTTTCTAACAAAACTTCATTTTGGATTTGAGGCTAAAATACCCACCTAAACTGAATGATCTTCCTTTAAAATTAAAGGTATAGTATATATCTAGTACGGATTATAAGAATTTTTGTTTTATTTTATGAAATATATTATAAATGAAATATAGCTTTTATTATCAAAAGGCATAGCAAATATCTAGTATGTATTAGAAGTATTTTATTTTAACTTCTGTTTTAAATTATGAAATATAGGTCATTAAATAAATTGATATTTCATTATTTTAGAGGCAACCTCAGAAATTATTTGTGGAATAGTGTTAAAAAAAATTCCAATGTATATTTGCTACATGAATATGATTACATAAATTAAATTTAAAAATACAAAAAAATCTTTAAAAACAATTTTTCTGGCCGACGTTTTAAATTTGTTTTCCAACCCAAATTAGTCGTTGTGAATATAAAATTTTTTGTCCATGATAATTCTGATTTTAACACTTTATATTATTTTATTTTATAATTCATTACATTTTAAAAATAGACAGGTAATTTATATTTTACAATTATTAACCCCGAAATAATTGCTAAAGTTGTCTCTAAAATCGTGAAAAATCGATTTATTTAATGGCCTATATTTCATAATTTAAAACAGAAGTTAAAATAAAATACTTCTAATGCATACCAGATATTTGCTATGCCTTTTGATAATAAAAGATCATTCGTTGGTGAGAATTTTGACCTCAAATCCAAAATTCAGTTTTATATAAAAAGTTCTTCTTAATTTGTCCCTTGTTTCATAGCAATTGATAATAAAATATACAAAGTTCTTCATTTGCACTTTGTTAGAGAACTATCAAATGAATATTTAAATTTATTAGTTATGTCGAAAGTTTTATCATATTTTAAATCATCGTGCGTAATGAAAATTAAATACTATTGTAAATGAGAGAAAAAAATCTTCCCCGTCAAAGTGGGATATAAATGAATATCTTATTTTCGTCAAATATAATTGGTGATGTTTGGATTTAACCTGACAAGTGCAAATGGTATATTTTAATTTCAAAGTCTTCCGACATGTTTTGATCCAATTAAATATTGTGATTGTTCACACACTATCACGTGATCATGAAGTTTAGGGAGTTTTAAAATACATTATGTCTGGATTTTTGTTAATCGAAAATAATTGCATCTATTACCGTATTTTTCTAATCAAAAGAAATTAACCAAATATGCGTTTATCAGGTTATGCCCAAGCACCACCGAATATATATCGCTCAGGAAAACAAAGAAATCAGAAAAAAAATGTCGGCACGCCTCTGGCAGATTTAGAATTGGATGTGGAAGATGTAAAATGTCAAGGTTGTTCGTAAAACTCACGAACCAGATTCCACTTAACGATAGGGTTCTTCTGTATAAACGGGGGTTACACTGGCGAAGACATTGAGGCCAGAGATCTGTTTGTAAAGTTTTTTGTTGTTGTTTTAGTTTTTTCATGTGATACCACACAAGAGTCTCAGCTGCTCCAAACCACCTGGAGCTAGTGAGACTATGACATCCCAAATTGAGGTATATTGTGAGGCTGAAGGAATTGAGAAGTGGAAGGAGATGATGGAGAGGAAGGTGGGGAAGAACCTGGCTATTCAGATCTGGTTATCAAACACGTCTAAAGCCATTTTAAGCAACGTTTTGATTTTGAATGGTGGTCTAACACGAGGGCGATACTTACAGTATCTACTACTCTAGAACGTACCTCAAATATGCAACATGTTATTTTAGTCGAATAAATTGTGAAATAACACTACATAATTAAATAAAATTTTCTTGGGCGCGCGGGATTTGAACCCGCGACCTCCTAATTCATTGCCAATAATCGTAACCACTCAACCACGGAGACCATCGATTATCATTATTACCACCACGCAATACTACAATATTGGATAATTGAGTGAGGAGACTTGACAGTCGAAAAATTGCTTAAAATGGCTTTAGCCGTGTTTGGTTACCAGATCTAAATATCCAGGTACTTCCCTACATTTATTTTCCCATCTCCTTCATTTACCCTCTACCCTCAGGCTCACAACATACCCCAATTGGTAATGCTATAGACTCACTGGCTCCAGACGGTTGGCAGCAGCTGAGACTCTCGACCATAATTTTTTTTTAAAAAAACGTGGAAGAAGGGAGGGAGCAAGTGATGTAATGAATCCGAATGGTGGTCTTTCACTAGGGTAATACTTAAAGTAACTCAACCTATTAGAGAATGACAAATGTGATAATACATGCAATCTTATCAAAGCAATCATTTATAAAAGTATCTTCAAATACTAGCTATCGTGATTACTTTTGCAAGATTTGTTAAGTTTCTTGAAGTTGTCGGGCCAGTAATCATTATTGAGTATTCAGTGTCATTGCCATTCAGAAAGCTTTAAAACTTTTGCAGTTCTACGAGTATTTAGTTAAATATATGTATATTAAATTAAAAATAACATAGTAGAACTTGCAGATAAGCTGCCATATGGCGGCGTTGCCTGAATACTCTTTTTCGTTTTTATTATATTTTTTTCTTTTTTTTAAACTTTATTTACTTATTTACGCCAATTACAGGCTCTTACGTGGAAATTTACAAATAACCTTGAAAAAGTACATATGTATTATAATAGAGAATATTAAAAGAAACAACCTAATTTGACGCTTTTAATCCAGAGTTAAATATTTTTAAATAACCTAGCACTACTCGATGAAAAAAACCGCACTAAAACATGCTTATACTAATCATGCCTGCTTCTATTGTAATTCATGTTTTATAATAAAAATAATAAATAAATAACGCACACAAGGCTTCTAGATAAATAGTACATGAGGAGTGTAATAATAAAAAAAGAAGAAGAATTTAAAATAGAAAAAAAAAACTGCAGTGGTCTTATATTTTTACGTTAAAAACAATAGAAGATTTATGAACATTATCAGAATAAGTATTTGATATGTTCCACAAAATTAAAAACCAAATATCACCCAACTATTCTGCCGTGTTAAGTAAAAACACAGTATCTTCCTTGGGAGTCTCAAGGAAGATACTGTGTTTTTACTTACCACGGCAGTATTTGTTTCTCATAGGGTGAAACCAATGTCTCATGGAATTATAATGGCAATATAGTGGTGCTTAGGTATACTGCAGTGAAATAGTGTATTATAACGGGTTTTTTTATAGGTATGCGTAGGCTTATGAATTGCACGAGTTGGGAACAGTCGAATTTGGAGTTAAGTATTTGTTGATGTTTAATCTTTTATTTAATGTAAATTGATTGTACTCATGTTGTCAACGACTCTTATCAAAAATTTCATCAGAAAATACTAATGTCTTAAACACCCTACAAAAATACTACCAAACTACCCGATTACAACTCTTAATTTTTTATTTGTAGCAATATGTTTTCCGTTGAAATAAGAAGGAAGGGGGAAGAGGAAGAGGAAAATAGGATCGGGACAGGATATGCTCTCGATACATTTTATAATCTTGTATCAATTTGTGGTCGAACGTATTACTTCGGTTCTATATTTTTAAAGGGTTTGAAGAATATCGATATTGTGAAATTGTGCGTTATATTGCGCACAAATACGGGGAATTGGAAAATTTATCCTAAGATTGGTCCTCCAATAAAAAAAAATCGGTTTGTCGGGTTGGTCTTGGCGGTACGTGAATTTTTATAATGAGCTCGGCGAGTCCAGGCTATTATTCATAATTTTAAATAACAAGATTTGATCAAATATTAAGAGTCGCGTTTGTAGAAGTGATGGAATTTCAAGGAATCGGTATTATTTACGAAGTGTAAGTTAAATTTATAATTTATATGCTTAAAGAATTTATGATATCTTTCACAGTGTAAATCTCTGTATATATAAGTCCATGAATATTTACTAACGTACATTAAAGTGTAAGACGATAGGCAAGGCGGTTGGCGGTGTACCTCGTAGCTGTGGCGTTTGCCGCGATTATTTCGGGATATGTATTATTGCGAGGAAATGTGTGTCACTGTTATTTTCGGACGTAAACGTTTAAAAAAACTACCCCAACCCATTCAGACGGGGTTGATGTTATGACTGATCGAGTCGAAAATAGAACACTGAACGAGGGAAGCCGATGGGAGAAGTTTATGACATACTCGTACTGTCGCCATCGGCTACATGGCTCTCTGCCAATTACTATTGGAATATGGTATTATAGGATGGGGCAGTGCTATTGATAATATTTTTAATTTACTCATTAGAAAACAAAAAGCCGTCATGAAAATTAAACTTAAACTCCCTGTAAGAACTAGCACAGATGAACTCTTTAACGAATATTACATTAGGTCAATAAAACAATCATACTCTAAAACAACATTCATTAATACAAAAAACAAGAAATAACAACAATCACGCACATTAGAAACACTAGATCTCAGAGTCAAAAACACATAAAACGAGGAACCACAAACACAACATTTGGAAAAAAAACTTCTTATACTTTGTTTGTCTTTGTTTTCAAATTATTTCTTAACAATCTGTTTATATTTTTTTTTAACATGTCTCTCCGGAATTTCGCAGTTAATCAAGAAGTCTTTAAGCCTAAGGAAAATATAAGGAATTTTCCTTAAAAAGAACCAGAATCGCGCTCCAGGGGGACGATTCCGGTTATTTTTAAGGATAGCACAGTATCCTTATCCTTAAGCTTAAATAACTTTTGCTTAACTACGGTTCTGGTTCTCTCGGATAACAGCTGTCTTTTAGCGAATGAAATTCTATAAGATTATTGATATTTGCGTAGTTTTACAAATAGGTAAATTTAATATTATCGTAAGTATTGACTTTATACATTATTAGTGAGTTATTTGTCGCATAATAATGCAAATAAATTAAACGAATTAATGTTTGTACAGAACATATTTATTTATTATATTGTATACGGCACATATGGGCTTTAACATATTTTGTCATGAAAATTCTATTTAAAATAGTAATACAGGTGCAAAACACATCATAGTAGGTACATAGATAAAATAGATAGCGTTCTCGAAATTCAACAATTAAATATTTGATTTGTCTCGTGAACAAATTCAGAAATAATATAGTGTAAGTACCATTCCAAATAATTAGCTACAGAGGCAAATAATTCAAAACATACCCCACGATCACTGATACATATACTCTAGTGACACATATTAATAATTTTTGAGGATGTATGCAATAATCGTCTGTTTGTATTTGTATTCAGAGCAGTTGAACATATCTACTATATCTGAAAATGTATTACCTTCTGCGTGAAGTGAACAAGTGAATTTTTGAATGACTCAGTCCTAAAATTATTGTTACAATAGAATAATTTTTTTTTAGAGTAGTTCCAGTTCGAATATTACATTTAATTAAGCTGACTATGTCAGGGCTGACTATAATACAATTAATAATTTTTAAATAAAAGTTATGTCAGAAACAAGTCTTCTATCTGAGAGTTTTAATAATTTTAGTTCTTTCATCAAGTAATTGTAATTTATAGTTTCAATAGGTAATCCGAGTTTGTAGTTAACATATCTAAAAAAAATATGTTCAACTTTTGTTATGCCAAAAGCCCACAATTTCAGATAAAAGTGATTAAATTCTAAAAATTATAATAAATTACACGCGTTAAGTATGTGTGTGGAACCTAAGATTTGTAATATTGGGATAATTAAACCATAAACTCCTTAAAAATGTATTTCCATTTAGCCGCAGTTAAGTAAAATGTCTTTAACCCCAAGGGTAAGCAAAAGACAATGTTCTTTTCTAAAAAATAGCTAGATAATTAAAAAAAAACGTTATTTCAAATTGAGTTAAAGTCACCAATTCAAGTTTCGTAACGTAACGGAGTTTGTATGTAAAGAGCAAACCAAAACTACTACCATCTTATTATCGGTAAAACCGATTTAGTTAGAAAATAATTAAAATTCTCCATTCTTTTTTTACATATGTAATGAGTTTTCTTTGTATTTAAATGGACTTATTTTTAAAAACCCGTCCAAAATAGAATTCGGTGGGAGTAAATAAAATCAAATAAATAAGTCGTCACAATGTGGATTGTGACGACTTATTTAGACACAAACAACCGCAGAAAATGGCATTGAACGCCGAAACAGCTGTCACAATAATACAAAATTAGAATAGTTGCAGAACTTAAAAATAATATTATTAAATTTGATTTACGTTTAATTTAAAAAAAATATATATTAAATGAATTTAAAAAATTTAACAAAAAACGATTGATAACCTCTAATACGATGGCAAGACCCCGCGGTTTTCCGTTCTCAAGCCAGGATTGGAGTGTAATGAAGTATACCCGACCTTAAGAAAGTCGAACACAAGTTTTGACAGCGGCTTGATCGATCTGGCTTCTTATAATTGTTTGATTGTACGTTATACATCATAGGATGACACATTGTGTGTAGTTATCACTATTATTGTATACTTTAGAAAATCATGTTTATAGGAATTTCGTAGAAAAACAGCATTAGTTTGTATGTAGGAATCAGTGGCGGTTCGAGGTTTATCGCATCGGCAGTTCAATCGGAGATTAGAAAAGTAATCACGCCGTTTCCCCGCAGGGATAGGCAGAAAGGACGGACCGCCAAACAACTCGACCAAGGCATAAAGTTCTTGCTTCATTCACATTCATACATCGCCTTATACATTATCTTCTATTATTCCGACTTTTGACATGGCCCGACTCAAGTATTTGATTCACTTGATCATCTCATGTCTTCCTCGGGCGTCCCCGGCTTCATCCGTTCATATATTTTTCTTATCCTCCTTTCTTCGTTCATTCGCTCTACATGCCCAAATCATCTAAGCGTCCCATTCTTAATCTTACTTATTACGCTTAGATCACCCTTGCATTCTTTATTAATCCCAATATTTTTCTCACGATCATACATGGTTTTACCACACATTCGCCTTAGAGATATCATCTCTACACCATTCAGTTTACTTTCATTCTTTCTCTGCCAATTCTATGCCTCACTGCCATACACCAGGGTTGGTATCAGCACTCCACTGTGGATTTCTAGCTTCGCTTTCCTGCATTCACCCTTCTTTCAATATCCTTATCAGTCTTTCCATCTCTCGTATACAAACTCATCGACCTTCTCCAAGTATTCATCATTCACAACTATATTGCACACTGTTTTCGTACTCTCTCTCTTTCAAACACCATGACTTAGGCTTACTATCATTCATCATTATATGATATTTCATAGCTCATTCTTCATACATACTTCGTTCATCCTAGTACCTGTAAAAAAAAAACTATGTATATTTTCCCTAGATCTAAAAAGATTTTCATCACACACATGCACTAGAAATTAGCGACCTGGCAACAAGAAACAATTTGGTGATTCTTTCAAACGCCCGTGACTAATGTATGATATAATGTCATAGGTTACAAAACATAGTTTTAAATACAAAACTCACAATTTACGCAAGAAACTTGATTGCTTGTTTATTTTTTAATTAAAAAAGGTATCATCTTCAGTAATTTAGTTATTTAATTACAACTTTAAAACATGAAAATCACTGAAAAATATCTGTTGATTTTTGCATTCTATTCCGTACAAATTTATTGTTAACAAATCTTCATACAGCTGGGCACACGGTCGCCTGGTAGATTCTGAAGGATTGTACGCTCGGCACAGTTTCCCCTCGGAGCGCAACGAGAATAAAAATGTATGAACTTTTCCTTAGGACAGAAAGCCCCATAGACGCTGAATTCACAACGCACAAATGGAATTCATTTCAGACTCACTAGCAATGAATTTGAATGGCGCGCTTCCTAAAGTGTGGTAAAATTTTTATACATGTTCGTTTCATTTTCAGTTTTATGGGAGTCACTATACAAACGTACTTTAGAGAAAACCTCCACTGGAAGGAATATATATTTTTGTGTAATTTTGACAAAATTTGGCAATGTCACAACGACGACGCAAACATTTCACGGTAATTTGGTTTAATTTTTAAAGTATAAATATAAATTGTTGAAGTTCTCGGAGCAGAGCGCATTTAGGCCTAATGGCTATTTAAGTTCGATTCATTTGCTAAAATAAACAATAACTCTTTTCCCTAAGCGATTTAGCAAACACTTAGATAAATCTGTTTTCTGCGTTCATCGTACAATGGAAGAAAAAGGTGTATATTTAAGAACGCAAATAAAAGAACCCCAATAAATACAGTACGGATCTCTTCCCGTAAAATACATAACGTAGATGTTGGAAGCGTATTTAAAAAAAAAATTAAAACATTTGTCCAAGAAAATCTTCTATGGAGTTGTTGCATTAAACTCCTTCATCGTATAGCGGAGGTCATAGTGGGATGTTGAGGTTATTCAGCCAGTTGACGGCATCGGGAGTGACTTGGTTCAGCACAGATGTGCCTTAGGGAATTGATGAAGGGGTCATTCTTCTACGGTGTGATCTGTTGTTTGAAAGTGTCAACGTTGACAAAGTTCGGAATCCTTTAGCTCTTTGAAGCACTGCGGTATCAAAAATCGATCACCAAAAAAAATACTAATTCTATTAAAACCGCCATCTATTAACAATTTTACTAATTGTGAAATAATAATAATAATTGAATGATTTGTATAGCGCCGTTTTTATGAAAAATCACCTCAAGCGCCCTGTACAAATATTACTTCCTATTCTTTATCTAATTGTGTACAAACAGATACAGAAAAACATACTTACCTGGCAGGTCGCTTCAGATGAACACGGTTTTATTAGAAAATTTAAGTATAGGGGCGATAGTTTTATAGTTGCTATTTTATCCTCCTTTTCTATTGATGTTACATTTATTAGAAGATCGGTGGCACAAGAAGAGTTGGGATTTATTGAAATATTTATAAAATGACCTTAAAAAGCGTAAGAAGCTTTTAATAAATTTTAACATTTTTTATTTATTTTTACACTTTTAGTTATTTCTAGTGTTGCGGGATGTAGACGCATTTGCGTACCGATGCGTGAATTTTTAAACTTTTCCATTTAATGGCTAGCCTAGCTAAGTAATTTACGGGTGAGATCATATATGGCGCGGCACAGTATGGCTACAAGTTTGACATTTTTAAAGGATTTATGGTTTTATGAAAAAAACTTCGTGCTTCAAAGAGTTAAGCCCATAAATGCACAACAGCTGTGCCTGTTGCGGATACGATTTAATCAGGTCCACGTCTTCCGGAGAAGAGAGAACCCTGGCAATTTAATAATAGGGTCTACAACAAGGTGCTTGTTTTTCGCGTTCGAGGTCTCGCACTGAGTTCGCCACAACTCTTTACGGGAGTGTCATGATAGAAGCAGTCTTTCACCTACAATCCAAAAAGGTTTGCTGTGCATCAGGCAGCTGGCCAGGAGGTTGGCAAGGTCACCTCAAAGTGGAATTTTACTATTCACGGCCTTTTTTTGCTTGAGGGTTGCTGTCTCTCGTCTAACAGTGGGCGGTGCGATGTTCGAGAGGACGGGGAGCCATTGTGATGGGGTGGATAGAAGTGTCACACTCATCGTGAGCACAGCAGTATCTAGTTGCACGTCCATCTTCTGTTTGTGTACAATTTTAACTCATACTAGAGCGCAATATTCCTCTACCGAGTAGACCAAGGCAATCGTAGCTGTTCGTAGGGTATTTGCGTCGCAACTCCAGCTAATTCCAGACAGTTGTCTTATGATATTTCTGGATCTTCTTGCTATAATTTTTTAGGAGAGAGTTATACGTCAGGCTTCTGTACAGCATCATGCCAAGATATCGAGGACTACTTTCACGAGTAATAGTATTTCCTCCAAACTGTACATTAAGCGTAGCACTTGCACGCGAGTTGCTTAGTGGAAGGCAGTTGCAATTTTTTTTGTTGCGTTTGCTTTTCATTTCCAGTGGGAGAAGTATTAATTATACCATGACAGATTAGATCGGCAGCGGTTAGATCGGCATTTACATAATTTTCATTTGAGTCGAGGGATTTATGCTGGACTGTTATAGCAATATTATCTGAATATATAATACCATAATTTTGCGCCAAGCAAAACATGTTCTATCAGTACCTACTGTGATAGTCAAACTCGATCGGTCCTCTAGAGCTATCGACCTATCGACCTATCGATTAATACATTGTACCTATATTAGGTCTAGTTTTCTTATGTAAATAGCTTAACAGAAAATGATGAGATTGAGCATGCAATTGTTAATTTCCACAAATTTGAGATTTGTCGTTCTTACCACCGTGGTACAGCACTTTTTCAAAATTAAAATGGTTGGTAAGCGTGATAGGTCATATGCCTAAAATTTTTTTTTTGTGAAATTCATATTTGGCCATTTTTACTTTACGACAATCGTAAACCCACGTTATATTTATTTCAACATTTTGTAGACGTATTTAGGAACTAAAACTCAAATTTACCATATCTCATATTATGAGATTTGCTAAGTACTTGGCTTCCAATGAATTTTGTTGTGCGATATTTAACAAATATTTACAAAGGAAACGAATAATAATAATAATAATAATAATCGGATGATTTTTATAGCGCCGCTTTTGTGAGAAATCACCTCAGGGGCGTTGTACAAATATTACTTCCTATTCTTATATTAGTCTTATATTACGTCTATTCTATGAATTTATTATTATTTATTTATTTATTTTTTTTTGGACAGGCCATCATTACACATTATTTATAGACCATATAAAGGGATGAAGTTAAATTATATTCAAGAATGTATTTAATATTACAAGACGCTAATACAAATGATAGAGTGATTGTTTCCATTATATTATATTATATAACGAAAACCCGTGTTTGGGTCAAACTCTTTCTTTGTTGGCGATTTTGATTGAAATCTGATTTATTACGATATTGGAGTGGGGTTTCCTTTGATACATGAATTTAATTTGAATTGTACCTTCTTGGTTCTGTCACCGCATTAGGATGAGCCAACTAACTACTAGTTAAAAAAAATTGCAATTTATTTTTCACGTTTTATTTATCGTTCGGTAACTATTATTTTTAAAATAATAAGAATAACTTTGTCTACACCACTTTTTTAAATACATAAATATCAAAATGTTTCGAAAGCTAAGCTTTCCTTATCAGTATACTAAAAATAATGACAAATGTTAAAATAGAAAACAATAATGTAAGAATAGACAAATTACAAAATATACGAAAATTAACAATAAGTGATTAGAGTATGTAAATAATAAATTGAAAATGTGAAAGATTATTTAAAAAAAAATAATAAAATATTATTGAATATTATATAATATGTTTGTATAAATTTTTATTTTTTATTTTTATTAATTTAAATAAAATAACAAGGTGTAAAAAAGTTATTAGAATAGTCAATGTTCCTTTCTCAAATATTTTTTAACAAAATACATATATATATATAATTAAATAAATGGCAAACAACACCGGTTATAATACTAAATTACTAAATACTACTACTATACAGTATACACTTGCCCTCACGATGGAACGGTTATTCCGAAACGTGTAGAATAAATTTGTTTAAAACAAAGTTTGAGTGTTTCATTTGATTATAATGGATAACCAGAAGGTGATAGATTTATACAATAGTGGAAAGTAATATATTAAACAAATAGTTATTAAATCTTATGTTTATCCACAAGTAAGTGACGATGGTAGACAATGGAGAAAAATATATATATTTTTTTTAATTTCTAATAAAAAAATATTACTTAATATTTCATAATATTTTTAAATAATTACTTACCTACTTTCATCACTTACCGTTAATATTTGTTTATATTTGTAATTTGTTTATTCTTACATTATTATTTTATATTTTATCGCTTTCATTATTTTTAGTATACTGTTAATCCTGATGAGGAAATCTTTGCTTTCGGAACATATTGATATTTACATATTTAAAAAAATGGTGTAAACAAAGTAATTCTTATAAGTTTTTTTTAATAATGACGGCACAAAGTGACAACAAATCTTTTGAAGAAACCGTTATTTCAATTTGATCTTAGTACTCTTATTGCAATTGAATACATTTATCGTGAAATTTAGTTAACGACCGATAAATTTAATATGTAAAAAGGTTGTTAGTAGAAAAATAAGAAGTTTTGCCAGAGAGTTTCTGGCTTCATCCGGTAACAACTAGTAACCAATTTAACCAATTATGGTATACGATTTCTAGACGAAACGGATTTGTATTTTCCAATACACGATCTTAGTATCTAGCTAAGGTGAATCGAATTATACTATTTCCATTGTGCAGAATCTAACAAAACTATTAAATATCACATTGCAAAATAACCATTGAAACAGTATAACAAAGAAGAAAAAGTAATTTACGCGACCCCCAACTTATTTCAATACCGAAACGGGATACTCTAAAGTATTGATATTTTTATTTCAGGAATACGAAATCCGACTGATATGGAGGTACCTACCTGAAGTCGAACGGAAGCCCCCATTCTCATTATTATTTCGTTCGGGAATCCTCAGAACAATTTAAGTTCATATATTCAAGATTGTTTTTTTTCTTCTTTCAAGCTGCTATATTTGTTTGCGAAGATACTTTAAGAATTATGTAGAAGGGTTGGGAGATGTTTTTAATATTTTTAGCATATAAATGGAATTTTATTTACGGATCCCCCTTCTCTCAAATTTAATGTACCTACACAGCGTAGAAACTGAGAGATTTTTGTTTGTATTTGTTTATTTGAATATATCTAACGGGTACTCTTGAAATACCACTAATGTTTAGATTTTTGTATGTCTTATTCACTCAATCAGGTTCCATCCATTTAGTCGTCGGGTTTTGATAAATAAAGGTTTTTCAAATTTATCATGCACTGGAGAATAGGTACCTACGAACACATTAGAAATTGATATTACACACAAACATATAACTTAACTATAATCACGACGTTAACACCAGAAACTATGCATATCAAAAATACACTCTAAATACGGGCTTAAATCTTTGGAATACATTGCTTACACCAGCAAATTACAAGTTGCCTGAGGAATTGAGATATGTTTGCGTTCCGGACAAATCTCGAAATGATGTTGTTGGAAAACCATTTATCACAGATATCAACTGCCGTCCCTAAACTTTGTACATTTCTGATGTAGGTACATTTTCTCTTGTAAAACATTGTTATGTATTTCTATTGTATCTGTATGTTCGAGCATGTATATTTATTTATCATATTGTTTACATTTTTTGTTTTTTATATTTTTCATGTACATTGAAAACTTTGTACATTTACTTATGCTATTTTCCTATTGTTTATATATATTTAAATTTTTATATTTTAGTTTTTATATTTTCATTTACATATTTGCTTTAAAAAGTTAGTTAAACTTAATATAATGTAACAAAAATTTAGCTCCAAAATGAGTTGAATTGATAACTCGTGAAGATGCAACATTGTTGTAGGTATTTAAAGTTTTTTTTTTTAAATACTTGAATAAAAACTTTATTTATTTATTTTATTTATCGAGCACCGTTAGGGATTTTACAAACATAATACACGTCATATAATAAAGAGAAGGATAGAATAGGAGTAAGTACATTGGTCAGGTAACTTTCCAATATAATATTTTCATTAGTAGTAGATCTAGAAAGAGAACCTATACATTAGAAATTAACATTATCGATGCTCTAATACTGATAATCAGTACAGGATATCGAATAAAACCATTATATCTTTTTTATTTCAAAACACGCTAAATTCTTAAAGACAGTGATGGCAAAGTATTGTATGGATAAGGAAGTAGCAAAAATGTTTGCTCCCTCAAATTGTAATCAGTCTCAATTCAGTTCGTTACCCCCGCTTTAAAGGTTCATCATCATAATCATTTCACTGCGTAAAGAAACAACCAGTCACCAGTGAATACGCATCAGCCGTGTCTGGTACGCATTGTGTCCCTCATTACATTAGCTGCCACTGCCGTCTAAATGTATTAGTTTCAAATTATCCTCTATAAAGAATATGAGACGTTTTGTGAGAAGTCCACACTGAAAGCTCCATGAAAAATGACAATTTGTCAATTCTTACTGAGGCTTTCACTATGGTTAATTTTAAACAGACACCTAATAACTCCTTTATGACGACAAATCGACGTCGAAAAAGTGAAGTTTTTTTAAATGGGGTTAATCAGCTTTTTTGAGGCGCTAAATCAAAATTGAAAGCTTTTTAAAGTGTTCTTTCGTATGATTGCATAAATTAGGGGAGTAATAAATTTATCGGCCTTTGAAAGCTGGCCATAGAGAAGCAAACTTCGTGCTTCCAGGGAAACTTTGAATTGTGCCCCCTCTGATAAAGATATAGATAATTTTGGTAGCCACCTCTGGGTTAGAGTCTCAGAACAACAAATTATTTTCATCAGATCGAATGTCACATCTAATACATAAATGGAACGTAGGCAAGGCGAGTTTAAATATAGGTATCGTATCTTCAAAACCCTCATTAACAAATTCTTTGCGCCGGTTTCTTCCTTAAATGGACTTATACACACGAAAACAGTATTTATAAAAACATCACAAATACGCAAATACCACAAAAGACAACATAATAAATTGTACACGCATACAGCAAACTGAAAGTGATAAAAGAAGCATAGACCATGAGGGTGTTTATAAATATAATCTCTTTCCCGATAGCCAGAAAACTGAGAATCGAGTAAGAATATTTAAAAAATATTGTTCAATCTCAAAATAAGTGAGCAAAATAACAATGTATGATATAAAACAATAATAAATAAGATAGCAATAAGATAGAAATAATATGTAATATGGGAATAATATATTAGATTTATAAATAATATGTAATATTAAGTAATATGATATATAATGTAAGATTTAAAATTAAAATTAAAAGAGGTTAAGAATAATATATACGTATGAAGTTAATTAATATAATATGTATGTAGTTAATTAATATAATATATATGTAGTTAATTAATATAATATGTATGTAGTTAATTAATATAATATGTATGTAGTTAATTAATATAATATGCATTTAGTTAATTAATATAATATGTATGTAGTTAATTAATGTAATATATATGTAGTTAATTAATATAATATGTATGTAGTTAATTTATATAATATATATGTAGTTAATTAATATAATATGTATGTAGTTAATTAATATAATATGCTTGTAGTTAATTAATATAATATGTATGTAGTTAATTAATATAATATGTATATAGTTAAGAAAGTGAAATAATTATGTACTTCTTTTAACTTAATAAATAATAAAAAAAATAAAAATAAAAATAAAAACCTGCTTCATGACGTGAACCAATCGGGTATCGACATAGTTTCCCAGACTACAGAGAGGGGAGCTTTTGTGGGTTGTCTCTTAAGGGTATTTCTTATTTATTTATGTGACTATACGCCCATCAGGGCTTTTGCATGGATTTCAGAACATAATATAAAGAGATATTAAAACAGTACATAAAGATTTTAAACCATAAAGTAATGAACAATTTTTAAAACGTTTAACAGTGACATAAAATAGAAAACTAAAACAATATTATGACACAAATCATTAACGCTACATTATCCAAGCTACAATATTACGTATTGTAGGATTCATCAAAGTGCTGGTATAGATGACGGTTTACTGTATAAATGGAGTCAGCAAATACATCAACAACACCTCCAAACCTATTGCCCAGATCATGCATCCTATTGGTTAATGAATGGGGCTGATAGTAAGTGTCGCAGAAAAATGTTGTGTTTCTTATTGTTTTCAACAGCAAACATAACGTACTCACAATCATGATGTTGTAAAAATCATTTTTAAATATATTTTTTATTTTGTGCCTTGCATTCTATCCACAAATATAACTTCAGTGTGTGACAAAAATACTTTAAAAGTTTATCTCATTATTGATAATGTCCACTCAATGACTTAATATATTATCCATTGTCACCGATCGTTAAACGTTCGTCGTAAAATTAGTTTTCGACAGGTTTAACTAATTGGATTTCTTGTGAGACCCTATCTCACCCCACTCCCCTACCTACTACTTCCCCCTGCTATTATAATACACCACCTAGCGGGGGGCAAAGGCAACTACGATGGTACAAGGAAACCAATCTTCTTACTAAGTTTTATTAGAGAATCGCGTGACGCGATCTAGATGCATGCATTATTCCCTATTTACTTTGTTAGGAATGCGGTAGGTACATCTACTAAAAAATTGCTGGAAGTTAAATGAATAAGGAACTCCAGTAAATAATATAATGACTTTAAAAATATTTATTCATATATTTCAGCAAACGCCGATTCTGAATATTTAGCTTTTATTATATATATAATTATACGTAGAATTTATAAATCGTTAATTAAAACTGAATAAAAGATAAATTTCATAAAAATACCTTGATATGTTGCTACCATTGCATTTGGAACATTTGACATGCGCATTTTGTTTTTAAATTAGTATGGACATTTATATTCTTCACTTTTGTTTTGTATTTTAAATATGTCATTTTTTTAGTTTTGGCGAAATTTAAACGTAATTTGGGTGACTTTAAGTTCTATAATTGTTGTTGAATAAAAAAAAATATTATTATTGAAATAAATTAGAGTATTTATGAGCAAACCAATTATTAGTAAGGATATTATGATAATATTATGCTCAATAGTATTACTATTCTTTGAGTGAAAGTTTTTGAAAAAGGTACATAATTGTACTAATTATGTTTAATTATGGTTTACTATGAATAGAATATAAAATTGTACACGGTAAAGCTCATTCTTGTTTTGACAACCTCTTTGTTAACCTCTAAATTGATCAAAACCGACCGGTCATAGATTTGGAGCGTTTTGGTAGCGTTAGAAGGAGCGTTCTACGAACGGACAGCAACGTATTCGATAGCGGCCATTAGAGTCCAGACAAACGCCTTAGAAGTTGGTATGTAGATTTTCCCGGTTTTTCTGCTCGCTTCATTTAACTGTTACTTTTATTTTATTTTCATTTTTTATTATATTATTTTTATTACATGTTGTACGAGACTTGTATAGCCCGCACAAGAAAGAAGAGTATAAGTTGAAGTATTCTTGAGTGAGGAGAGCTGGTCCGGGTAGAGTGGAGATCTCTCGACTGGTAAGGAGAGCAGGTTCGGGTTGAGTGGAGATACATGATGGTGGTCGAATTTTAAGGGGAAGCAGCATCTGGTAGAGGTTTTGCGGTATATCCGGGGACGGTTTTCAAGGCCGGACTGGTCGCCGGTCACTTTGGGTGACGTCAGCTATTGCTGGGTGTAGAGCCTGTTCTTTGTCTGCTCGAGGTAGCTAAGGTAAGGCAACGTCTCGGTGGAAGTATTACTCGTTAGACGGTTAGATTGGGAAGAAGGCACGTACCTATGTGCTTACGATTTTTATAGGGCGCCGGCAACATTATTTGCAGGTGTTATGAAATCATTTCATTGTGTGGTGTAATTTTGACTTGTTTACGGTGAAATATAGGCCTTTGGCTCGCTTAGTATTGCATTTTGTGGTGCAATCTTGACTTGGTTATTTACACGTGTTGTGCAACAATTTATAATTGGTTATAAAGAAATATGTTTTATCTGTTCAAATTGATTCACTCTAGATACGTTTGATACACGTACCATGGGAACTTGTACCCTCTAATGCACTGCAAGTACCTTGTCAGCGGGAGTTTAGTTCAACAATATTATATAATATAACAATAAATAACAATCATTATACACATTTAGGGCAATAATAGAACAATATAGGTACATACATGTTGTGATCAATGTACACAAGTTATTGAAAAATATTTTTTTAAAATATGAAAACAGAATAACAGTTTTGTTATAGAGATACTAAACTCCAATTACACAATATTGATTTAAGTAATTTTTAAAACAAATATATCACAATATCAGCAAGTATTAAACAAATTGAGAAATAAAAAAAAATCATTAATACAGTTTTGTTACAGTGATGATTGACTTAATATAATGGCAGCTATCAAGGAGATATACAAAAAAGGAGACCAACATATTTACGTTAACATGGCGCCCTATTTAAGATCTCTATTGAGTCAATGAATTCATGGTTGTAGATTTTGCAATTACCCTCTGTTAATTTTGCATCGACCAGGTCCGAATGATTTACTAACTATTAGCAAATTCATATTAGAGATTTGTCCACACGCTTAGTTATTAAGAGTCATTAGTTATCAATTAAAATACACAATTCCACTAATTCCTTTTATTGGAAAAAGTACATACACAAATAAACTTTTATAATCAGAGAATTCGTTTCATTAATAATATTGAGATGATAAAGAAGTACTGATAAATTACCAGGTTAGAACTGTTGCATGGTACTGGTGTCGGAACAAAATATGTAAAATCGTAATGTTTTATGTACATTCGATAAGATTGATTTTCCATTTAGCTCGGTGCTGTATATTATAAAAAAGAGAAATTTTCAAAGGTCAGGTCAAAGGTAATAGAATTTGACATTAACGAACATTTTTACATTTTCATGAGCTTTGCACATCGTTGTTAAACAAACATTGTAGATCTCACATGTTTTAAGCTGACTAACATAAAGTCAGCGTTTTGTTTTTGTCATTGTTGTCGGTACTATAACACAAAAACGTTTTTCAATCAGGTTTTTTTTTATACATCTATGCAATCTTAATGTTATAAAATGGTAATGATACTGTGCCTGTCTCACTAGGAGAACCTGTGTTGAAAGCAGGTAAAGTTTAAAGTATACAATTTACAGTTTACAAAGTGTATAGAGTTTGCAATGTTTACAATTTACAGTATAATGTTATGGTAAAAAGTTTGAAGCGTCAATTAAACATTGTATCATACTTACAGCGATGTTTAAAAAAGAAATCGGTGAATTTCAATCTGTTTTGGCTAATGACCCAAATCTTGGTGTCCAATTTATATATATCGTAATCTATGTTCAGTCAGTGGAAAAACATTATTTAGCTTTGTACCAAAATATTTAAAATTTCGTTGGCCAAATGTTGTTTTAGTAAGAGATTATGACCTTTAGATCTGGTAACGCGAGCAGTTTGGATATTGTCAAATGAAGTTCTGTGTTTAAAGAGATATGAAGGTATGTTTTTAACAGAAAGTTGTCTAATATCCAAAACACAGATAATTTTTTTTCTTCATATATTTATTAGACATAATTAAGAACATTGTTTACATGGTTATAGCAAAAGTGTATTTAGGTACAAATTTTTTATTTTTATTAATAAATAATCCCTTTGGTTTCCTTTTATCAAATTTAATACCTCCCTAATTGAGAAATTCTCGTGTTTAGATACTTCTAAAGATTTCGTCAGAACTGCTAGAATATTCTTCATATTTAGTTTCTGAGCTTTAGTGGAGGGATTTTGGAAGTCATTTTGATTCGTATTAAGATTCCCACTAAAATAAATATAATTTGTATTTATGACACAAAATTATAGCAAAACAATATTGTCAGCTATAAAATACTTCTTCTTCCGGATTCTCCACAAAATATCAGCAATAGGATATTATGATCTTCATAAATTTGTTAATGCTTGAATAGTACGAAAGAGGACATCCACGCTTTAAAAATAATCATTTAAAAAGAAACAATGCCTTTAAAAGATGGCCTATCTTTGGGATTTGTTTTAATAAGCTCCATTAATCGAGCAATCCTATTAACTCTCAGAAAAAAAATGTAAGTACGCATTATGAAATGCGAACTTACACGTTCAGAAAGAAAACCAGTGACAACTTCATGGAGACATGTCGGTTAAAATGGTAGGCATCCAATAACAACGCTCTGACTGTTTTGCTATTCTACTCGCTTCCACCTGCACACCTCGCACATATCTGAAATGTAAAACCCAAAGAATAACTCAATAGTGAATATTTTCCAGTTCCGTTTGTATGTTTTTTATGTACACTTTAGAAGATGTTTTTCGCAAACCATGGGATTTCCGAATTATGTTGGACGTATTTGACACTTTTTATTTTTGACAAAATTTGACGAAGTGTGAATGGAGCACAAGCGCAATACCCAATATTTTTGCCTTCTAGCCTATCTGCTCTGGGGATAAATTTATTTTATTAGATAATCAAATGTCACCCACGTCCTTGGATTTTTCCAACTTTTCCGATATTCAAAACTGTCGGAAAAATGATCATTGATCCGTGAAAGGGAATCGTTCGAAGGGAGCTAAATCAATTTCATGTAGATGAGGAACGCTACATTTTTTACCAGCGATTCTTCCCTTATTTATCTTCTCTTCGTCTCCTAGAGACAAGAGAGGGGAGGAAATAATTACTTTCATAATAATTAAACACCATTTTCCCTCCAGAAGGATTAAAGTACTTTGGTATTTAAATTTATTCGAGGATTCTTAATATCCTCGACTGGTTGATGGAATGGAGAATTCCAAAAACCTAGATCGTTACTACGGATTTAAAAAAAAATACATTCATTAAATCCCCCGTGGGGAATTAAATTCAATATTAAAGACTAAGCTCAATTACGGGTTCTGTTATGTAAGTTCACGTTCATTTCCTTTTGTTATTTGAAAAATATTTTATCATTACGAAAGCTTTGGAGAAGAGTACTTTATGGGTAACTACTTCAAATCTGTAGGTTTTCTGATTTTCGATTAATATTATAGAATGTTATTAATGTGGAAATATAACAGTTTGCTGTGGAAATTGTAGGTATTTTATGGATAATACAAACTGCGCTCATGGCTCATTATTCTACTTCATTAAGTAAAGCGATTGACAGATTGTACGGAATCAATCATAAACTAATCGCTAGTAAAATATGTGATAAATTTATTAAATTGTGACGGATGAGTATTTATGGCTTTGGATGCGAGTGTTGTGAGGGAGAATCTCGAATAGTAGTAAAAAATAATAATTGTAATCATATTATTTTTAAGCTGGACTTAATAAATGTATCACGCAATAGAGTGAGGCGAAAAATCGTTTTTTTCGAGAATTGCATTCTAAGAAGTCTGTAAAGTTGAGTACTTGCTTGCCTATCAAAAGAAAAATCACACATTCGATCTTAAAAAACACAGAATTTGTAAAACAGTAAAAAATCCCAATTTTCCGAAAACTAAAACAATTTTTAGTCATCAGAAGCATTCATAATAAGGAACTTCACTCCAATTTTTTTTTCAAACTTAAATACCACTATATTTCTCCTTTTTTTTCATAAGTTACTTTTCATGGTTAAAAGAATTTATAAAGTTTAAATTTTTCAAAGGCCGCCAAAACGCTTTAAATCTATAGCCGGTCGGTTTTGAGGTTAGAATGCCAAACGTCAAAACAAGAATGAGCTTCACCGTACATAATTTTATATTCTATTCATAGTAAACCATAACTAAACATAAGTAATAACATTATGTAACTTTTTAGAAACTTTAACTCGAAAAATAATAATATTTTTATTGACCATTAATATTGTCAAAATATCCAGTTAAACAATTGGTTTGTTCATGAATACTCTAATTTCTGTTATTAATAATAGTTTTTTTTATATTGAACAACAATTATACATTAATTGATAAACTAAAGATCTTAAAAACTTAAGACAAGATTTTTGTGCATAGCGCAAAGGGTAACAATTATTTTTATAAACAATAATTATTAGCCTGAAACACTCATCCAAATTTGGTTTGCGATAAGCCGACGTAACTCAACGGTAGAGCATCTGACCGGACATCAGAAGTGTGCAGGTTCGAGTCCTGTCGGCGACATTTATCTTTGCTCGGAAAGGTTTTTTTCAATTTGGATGAGTGTTTCAGGCTAATAATTATTGTTTATAAAAATAATTGTTAACAATTATACAGCTTAAAGTCATCCAAATTAAGGCGATGCAATGGGAAGTAATGTAAAATCGTATGTTTTCGGTTTGATAATTTGTTGGCCTAGAAATATCATAGATAATTAAATTAAATACTGCAAGTAGATCACACCTTGGCTTTTCATTTAACCTTTTTTTTATAAGCTTAGAAAAAAATAAAGTATGACACATTAAAAAAAATGTTTAAAGCGCAAAATCTCCTACTCATGAACTCATTTTTCCATATTTTCGTATTGTTCATTGTGATAAATTAAGTTTTTTAGAATATGACCGTAAAAAATTTTAATAAGCTTATCTGAGCTTTACAGAATAAATTGAAACACGCATTTCGGTGATGTTTTTTTTTGCCGAAATCGAAACATGCGGCCGATGTACAGCGGGATTATCAACCTTGTCGCCACCTGCATAAGGAGCGCGTGATTTCGTTAAAATTTTAGCCGGTGGATGGCCTTAAGTTTAAATTTCGCCAAAGCTAAAGAAACACGCATTTAAAATACAAAACAAAATCGAAAAACAAAAATATCTGTACTAATCCAAAAACAGAATACACACGTGACCTCAGGTATTTCAAATGCAAGGGTACCAATATAACAAGATGTTTTGATGATATGATTATTTATTCGCTTTTAAAAAACGATTTAAAAATTCTATGTATACATAATAAAAGTTATGTATTCAGAATTGGCGTTTGATGATCCAACATATATGAATATATATTTATAAGTCATAATATTTTTCACTAGAGTTTCTTAATAAGTACATAGACGCCATTAAAAAGCCAAAAAATCTTACCTGTATTTTGTGAGCACAAAGGTAAAATTCTGTTTGTCATTTTTTTCCAAAATTTGTTTCCTATCATTTCTACGATTTCTTTTTCAATGTGTTTCCTTTGATAGGGAAGCAAATACGCGCTTTTGAGCCCTCTTAGAATTCGATACTACAAAATATAATTTTTTCGCCCCACTTTAAGTGTTTAAGTGCTTCAGCATTTTCATAAATAATATGATGTTCATAACAGCTAATTTTGAATTGTTGGAATTAGTAGGAATATTTGTTACACGGTATGTCTACTTTATTCTCTACTATGAATGCCGTGCAAAAGCGACAAACTGAGACTTCTGTGAATTTTTTTTTTGGTTTATTTAATCAATATTTTGTTTTGAAGATATATTATCGTGCCCTTAATTCATTAAACTGTACAAAAAAGATTATCGTTTTTAAATCGTAGACCTTTTATAAAAAAAATGTACCTTCTACTAATGTTACTCAAAACTGAGAAATTTTTTGTCATTAAATAATTAAAAATGTACTTTGTATACACCACTTTTATTAAAAAAAAATTGAAAGAATTGTATATTTATTTATTTGATTATACGCCCATCTTTAACGTGGATTTTAAAACATAATATAAAAAGCAATAAAAAATTACAAGTACATAGAGATTCTTAACCATAAAGTAATGTAGAATCTTTTTCAAATATTTAACAGTGACATAAAATGGAGAACTAAAACAATATTATAACACAAATCAAAACACTACACTATTTAAGCTACGATATTATATATTGTAGGATTCATAAAAGTGCTGATATAGATGACGCTTTACTCTATAAATGGAGTCAGAAAATATATCAACAACACTTCCAAACCTGTTGCCCAGATCATGCATCCTATTCGTTAATTAATGAGACTGATAGTTGATTGTGTAAGTGTTGCAGAAAAATGTTACAGTTTTTATTTTGTTCCTCGTCGGTACATTTAATTTAATAGTGTGAGGATACCAGTGCTGTCAATTAGGTTGTTAATGATTCTATATAATACAACTAGGTCTAACATAATTCTCCTGTCAGACAGCGTATCATACTCATACTCATAATTATACTCCACTCGACTTCTACCTAATGAAGTGTAGAGCATTCTCATAAAACCCAAAGACTTGAAATCTATTAAACTTCTGCAAAGGCAGCCAAGCATCTTTAAAGTGTTGTTAGTTATCGTAATGGGTGTAATGAATGTCAAGTTTTCATCGAATATTACATCCAGATCTCGAATTTGTGACACTGGTGTTAATTTTATTTTATTTAATGTATATTCATGTAAGATATGATAACGAGTTTTGGAAAATAGTATTACTTGACATTTCCGAATGTTAAAAAATAAAGCATTTTGTTCGCACCATTCATTTAGTTGATTTAAATTAGCTTGTAAAATTGGGCATTCATACACATTTCATGATCTTTAAAATAATTTCGGGCCGTCTGCAAATAGTATGACCTATACAACTTTAAATTTGTTTACAACGTCATTAATGAAAATTAAAAATAATGTTGGACTGAAGTGGGACCCTCGAGGAACCCCACTTGTGGCCTTGAAATTTGCATCTACTTCTTTAATTCCCTTCGTAATGTTTCAGTTTTCATTGTTGGGGTATAATTTGCCAAATTCACTACCAATTTTGTTGATTAAGTTTTCATTGTTGGGGCATGTTAATTATCTGCCAAAATTCATAAAATTTTTCTTGATTAAGTTTTCGATTGTTTTCACGACTATACAATATATACCAAAATTAGTAGTAGGTACTTGTTATCATTACTTACGTCATTTTCCATATTGTTTTTGATATATGGCAATTGCAGCAATTTTCTTATCCCTTGTCTAGATGTTATATTTGTTTAGGAAATGGAAACATATCAACGAAAAGTAAACAATTTCTTATTTTATGAGTGACTTGCACGCAATATCTGCCTTTGAAATTACCATGCTGCACTGTGCAGGTATCTTTTTTGTAATGCCAACCCTTTTTGCAATGAACAGCGCGCACTGCACAGGCCTTCGCAGGTGAATTTATTTCACATGCAAGTTGTTGAAAAAAATGGCAAAATACGCTGAAATTCATTTTACTTGCTTCTGTCCAAGACCTCCGGTTGAGCCATGCTTTGGCAAAATGTTTATCAAAGGTGGTAAGTCATTTTCAACGAAAAAATTGTGGTTTAATAATAAAATTTTCAAAAAACTTTTCATTGTATACTAGCTTATCATTTACAATTAATTAGAGGAAGATTTCATTTCAATGCTGACGTAATTTTAAATGTCATCAAAAGCTGATATTTCTCATTTTTTTAAACGTAATTGTCACTATGTTTTACGTTAGTAATCGCGAGTTATCAGGATTTGATAAAATTGTAACAACATCTCAAAGTAAAGGCATGATAGGCAACCTAAAAAAAAAAAATTAAAATATAAGTAAGAACTGTATGATATTTGTGTGTCAGATAATGGTCGTTGAACAAATTATAGATAAAACTTAAAATGTACCAGATAACTTTAGTTGATTTGAACGGTAACAAAATCAAAGTAAATAATGTTGGTATCATGTAAAGCAGGGATGCCCAAAAGGTCGATCGCGGTCGACCTTTTCGATCGTGAGAGGTTTCTATGTCGATCGCGTTTTTTATTTCGTATTTTTATAATGCCCATAAAAAAGGATTAAAATAAATTGTAAGATAATTAATAAAAAAATTATAATCTCCTACTATTACATAATATGTATTTAATGGTTTTAATTATTATTTTATTTTATTTTTATAAACAATTAATAATTAACTGGTTACACCTGTCGTGTTACATATAGTGTATTTAATAGTACCCAACTACACGTTATATCTTAAATCAAATTAAGATTAAAATTAAAAACAGATCTAATATTTACTTTTAAAATGTAAAGATACAAAAATCCAAATCAAAAGGTTAAAAGTTGACTTATATTCCATATATCATTATTATTATTATTATTATATACTTTAATACATTTTTCTTCACGTATGTTTTTTGTTTACGATGAGGATTTAGAGTCAATTTTTTTTAATCAATATGACAGTTCTTATATTGACTAAAATACCAGAATTAATTTTTTTAAGTTCGTATTCAATGGTAAAATAAAGGTTTCAGTTTCAATTTTTCAAAACTCCTTAAAATGCGAAAAATCTATGATTTGTTGTTTGTGACGTCACTGGGCCGTCGAATTTGCAGTTGGATAAATTCGCTACTCGATTTTGTATGCAAAAATTCTACACGTTTTGAAAACTGCTTTTAATTGAAGGACACGTGTGTTAAATATTCGCATCTCGTCTCGATTGTTTTTGCAGTGTACCAAAGTAAAAAAATGCAACCATATTCGCAATATCATCCATTTTTTTCGTCTTTCTAATATCCCAAACCACGTTTTTGAGGTTATGTGTTCAGATGTAAAAATAAGAATTAACTTTATCGAACATAATTATACATTATATTCATAGTTAACCATAACTCAACATAAGTAATACAATTATGTACTTATTTAGAATGTTTATCTCAAAGACGGTCTCCGTGGCTGAGTGGTTACGATCCTTAGCTACCAATCTGGAGGTCCCGCGGTCAAATCCCGGCATAAACAAGTAAATTTTATTTGATTAAATTGTGTTGTTTCACAATTTATTAATTAAATATAATATGTATTATATTTGCGGCACCTTCAGAGTGGCAAATACTGTAAGTATCGACCTGGTGAAAGATCACCATTCAGAATCAAAACGTTGCTTGAAATGGCTTTAGCCATGTTTGGTGACCAAATCTGAATAGTCAGGTACTTCTCCATCTTCCTCTCCCCTTCTCCTTCTCTTCTTTAATACCTTCAGCCTCACAACATACCCCTACTCATATCAATTTATACCAATTTTTGGCTGTAAATACAAAAATTCACATAAAAATTAATTTTCTAATGAAATTTCGTGTGATTAAAAACAAAAATTGTTTAAAATCATTAAAAAAATGTACCGGTATTTCTTGCTGAAGAAAAAAAAAACTCGATACAAATTGTCCTTCTGACGGATATATTTCGGTACGAATCACGCGCACCTCCGCCTTCTACCTCTCGGATTCTGCCCGTTTTGGGGGCGTTTAAAATGCGTCTTTGAGAATTAATTTAATTATGCAAACAAACTTTATTAAAAATACGTGTATTTATGTTTGAAGGTGAATATTAACAAAATTGGGACTTCAATGGGCCATCACATAAAAAAGAGAAAAGAAAAGAATAATGCGGCATCATTATGAACATAATTAATAAGAAGAACTTAGTTTACACCAATGTTTTTAATACAGGGTCTGTCGCAAACGTATCGAGAAAAAAAATCCTGACTGCGCTAGAAGGGGTAGCGGGATGCGCCAAGTGGTGGGGATGGTAGGGGGAAGGCGCAGCTACCAAACGCGCCGCTGCTCAATCCTCTTCGAGCAACGGTAGGGTTAGCGCAGTGATCCGTGCAAAGGGTGTTTTGTCGTTGCGTCGGCAATCAAGATGCAACATTTGATGGAGCAGCGGGCAACTACAAAATTCTGCGTTCGGATAAAAAAAACCGGTGTCTCGACCCTGGCCATGATTCGGGAAGCCTTTGGAGATAAACCCATGTCACTGGCAAGAGTTTACGAGTGTCACAAATAATTCCAAAACGGCCGGGAATCAATTGGAGACGATGTACGCGTTAGATGACCGTCAACTTCCAAAACTGATGACAACGTCACAAAAATGAGGGAAGTGTTACAGTATGATCGTCGTCTCAGTGTCCGCTTAATAGCGGAGAAGTGAAATATGATAAAGAAACGGTGTCGCGAAAGGATTGGCCGCGTTCGAATGAAGATCACCAACACCTGGATTTTTCATCACGACAATGCCCACTCACACTCATCTCTCGTCGTCCAGGAGTTCCTCGTTAAGCAAGGCATGGCGACACTGCCGCAACCGCCGTACAGTCCCGACTTTTTTGTTCCCCCGCATTAAGCGAAGCCTAAAGGGACGCCATTTGGAGACGTTGGATGAGGTGAAAACCGCTTCGGGGTTCCGTCTTCTGCCTTCCTGGGTGCCTTCCAAGATTGGAAGAAACGCTATAAAAAGTGTATTGACGCCCAAGGGGCGTATTTGAAGAATATTAAGTGTTTGTACGTTTATTGGCAATAAATTGTCTGAAAAAAAAAATTCTCGATACTTTTGCGACAGACCCTGTATATAAATATCTACATCCATCAGAAGCAAAACTTCCCTCATCAGGATTTGAGAATACTGTTCATCCCCATCAATTATATTTATATTTACTGTTTATTGGCGGGTGTGTGTAAGCCAGTGTAACAGTAATATATTAAGAAATAATTAATTTTAATATTTAAAAGCAGTACGAGATGTTTTTTTTAATATTTAAATTAGCACCGTACGATTCGTTTACCCTATTATTCCTTCGTATAATACAATTGTATTTCGTTATTGTTGTTATTCCGATCCAAAAATCTAATTAAACCGTTGCAGTTTACCAATGCGGAGAACTGCAAAGACTGCTTTTTCCACGGCGACTATTTGGAATGACCTGAATAAATAAATTCGGTCAAATTGACCGACTTTTTTGGGAACGGCTGACTTATCCATTATTTATGTTGGGCAGATGAATATCCTCTCGGATTTCGTTATTTCCGTAGAAATATATTACTGAATCTTCGACAATTTCTTCGCTCGAACTTTCAATATAGACGGCAGAATACTTAACTTTTCCTATAAACACAGATTGTTACTGCATTAAATTTTTGCATAGGAATGAAAATTGAAATATTTCGTGGAAAATGGAGTATTCTTGTATTGCAATTTGGTCATTTTGAAGGCGGTATGGTAAAAATAGTGTGCACAGAACATGTGGCGATGGGTGATTACGAATCGTGTGGTCGGAACGATTGCTTTTGTAACCACGGGTCGAGCAAGTATTTGTCAGTGGCGGATATTTACGTACAACTGTATTTCACTTCAGGTGGTAAATATAAAATATAGGTTAACAGTATAGTATATGAATAATAAATTCTTCCAGAAGGTACCTATATCTACAGGGAATACGGGGATTTGGAAAGTAACAGTACATATTAGTTCGATACTATAATTTTTTTCTTACTAAATAATGAACTCCAGTGAAAAATATAATTGCTTTAAAAACACATATTCGTACAGATTAGCAAACGCCGATTCTGAATATATAACTTCTATAATATCTAATTAATTATACGTAGAATTTATAAATCGTTATTGAAAAGTGTATAAAAATCATCTCATCAAAACACCTTGTTATCTGATTTCATATGCGCATTCTGTTTTGGGATTAGTAAATACATTTGTATTTTTTTTAGTTTTGACGAAATTTAAACTTAATTTGGATGACTTACAATATAAATAAAAAAAAATGCACTATTATTAATAAAATAAATTAAGGTATTCATGAGTAAACCAATTATCGATATGAATATAATGATATGTGCTCAATACTATTATTATTCTTTGAGTTAAAGTTTCTAAAAAGCTATATAATTTTATTATTTATGTTTAATTATGGGCATGAATAGAATGTAAAATAATGTACGGTAAAGCCCATCCTTGTTTTACCATTTGATATTCTAAACTCAAAACTGATCAAAACCGACCGGCCATAGATTTGGAACGTTTTTGCGAGCTTTGAAAAATTGAAACCTTGAAAATTATTTTAGCTACGAAAACTAATTTTAGAACAGAAAAACTAAATATAATTGAACTTAAGTTTGAACGTCATTATTGATAACAACAAGATGAACTGGAGTTCCTTGTTACAATATAGATGGTGTATACTTGTGGCCTTGATGGGCACGGATGGTGTTGTAACTCGTTGGTATACATTTTTGAAAAGGGGAGTACGCATACATAACAATAGCGCTTTAAAATGAACTGTAAGTAACTACCATTATTTGCACAGCCCAACTTTCTCTGTTGTCGACTTTGAACATTATAAAATATACAGCAAATACATGGTCTG
>JAHDVE020003589.1:0-21662 GCA_022606495.2 Halesus radiatus
TTTTTTTTACATACAAATGCAACCTACAATTAGACAAATGGAAATTTAAGAAATCAGATAAACCGTTAATAGTGAATTACATTTAATAAATAATCTTCTTTTTTTTTTTAAATAGCTATCTCTTCAATTTATTTTCATATTAATATTAATTAAAATAAAAATTGATTTCTTAACATTTTTGATTAATTACTTAGCTACTTTAATCAATTTTTGTCCATGCATGAAATTATTATTTTTTAGAATTCTGTATATTCCTGATGAGGAAAGCATCGCTTTCAAAATGTATATTAATAAAGAGGTGAATACAAAAGTAATTTTTAATTCATTTATTAATATAGCGCCACAAAGTATATCAATCTTTTGGCGAAATTATGAAAACATTTATATTCGTGCTATCGAGAATATGTCACAGGATTAAATTGAAATACATATATTGTGTCATGATTTACAGGGGTGACATTGAGTTATAAAATGAGGAAACATCATCGGGGGTCGTAACACAGAGAGCGGAATGATATATGGGGGTATGTCCGGATGGAGACGGTATCATAAAGTATCCTGTCACACGGAAAATCGTCCCGAAAACACTATTGAAGGAAGGGAAAAATATTACAAAAATCGTAAAGCAATTCACTTAATCACACGTTTATAACTTTTCCGAAGAAGGTGGATATTCATATTTCATATAAATAACATAAAACACATACTTACACCTTTAAACTTTAGTATTTTCTACGCTAACCGGGCGTCGCTTGAAGCTAAGTTCTAAGAAGGTCCATTATTATTTATACCATATGCAAAATTATATATTGTTTGTAGAGTTTTAATCACCATGTAATTTTATTACGTAATGTTAATTAATTACTGCAGTACTCCTTTCCACATATCCGTGTCATTCACTGGAGTTCTTGAAATGAACTTAAATTAAACAAGTAAAGAAATAATTACACATTATTAGGTGAGAGTAGTGGGAGTGGGGACTCAAAATAACAAGCAAACATGATTAACAATTGTGATTTACAGGGTGCTATTATTTTTTCTTGTATTTTTTCGGCATTCACTATATAGCAATTTCTAGACATTTGGTTTGTAAGTTTTATTTATTATGTACTTTTGGTAACGCGCGGTTGTGTCGAAACCGGTAGCAAATTTAATAAAACAAAAATAGCAAAAGTACATTTTGTTTACTAAAATTATTTTTTGATTAAATTTTTTGTTTATTTCTGAAGTTTCTATAGCTCATAATTTAAAATATGTATTAATATTTGAAAGAGTTTTATTAACTTCAGAAATAAATAAAATCTAAAATTAAATAGTAAACAAAATACGTTTTCCCTTCTGTTTTTGTATAATGGTACTTAATGTGAACTAAACTTGTGGTGTGCAACAAAGTTGCTAGTCACACCACGAATTGTTGGCTTTCTATCTAAATATATGTATTTACCGTCAAATATACATAAGCAACATTTGTTGTAAATTGTTTTTGCCCTTTATAATATAATCTAAATCATGTAACAGGCAGTTCACACATTGACATTACCAACATAATACTATTATCTCCTAACCGTGACACGACGTGAAGTACGTATCTCTCCCAAAACCACCCCCCACCCCCCATCCTTTCTCATTCTTCTTATATTACGTTATTAATTATTAACAATTGAAAACCGTGTTTTGAAGCGTGTGTTCACAATAGTATTATAATAATCCGTTAGAAATGGGCTGCGATAGGCTGGGCTCGAAGTAAACTTAAATTTTCCCATTTCTGCAAAAATTGATGAAAGATTTTCAAATACCGATATTTTTTTCTTCAGCAGAAAATAATTTCATTATAATTTATTCAAAAGATTGGTACTCACTTTGTTGCGTCATTATTACTAAATTAATTAAACTTTACTTTGTAATTACCACCTTAATAATAATAATATATACGAGTACATATCAACGTGTTTCGAAAGCGAGGCTTTCCTCATCAGGAATATACGGAGTACTAAAAAATAATAATGTCAAGTATAGATTAATGGTAAACGTAGAACACAATCATGTAAGAATAGACAAATTATAATTTCATTGGTCCAATTTCAAGTCCAAAGATCTAATGTACATTGGCAACAATAGTTTTCTACCATATTTCATCACCTTTCTAGGGATCATGTGTTCAGTGGATGTCATTATACCAATTAACCGGTTGAAGTAACCGGTTATTGAAAAGTTGTTTATTGCTATGTCAGTTGCACCCAACTAATTTTATTGGGCGCAAAGGAATAATTGCCTTTCTCGTGCGCTCCATAGACCTAAATTAAAATCCAAACTAATATTTACTGGCCACAAATGAGTCATTTGCAATGCGCGCTAGAGATAACTGAATATCGATTTTAAATATTTTTGTTATCATCGAAACAATACAAAATCAGGAAAAACGCAAAAAGAAAAATAACTATTTCAGGTGACACCGGGATTTTAACTCCAACAGATATATTTCAATTTCATAGGTATGTATAAATGATAATTTCAACGATTATAACACATGACCAACTGTACGCGACGTGTAGGAACCGAACAAGAAAAATAGTACAAATATTGTCGCTCCGAGCATACTTGACTTACAAGTACACTTTGAGGCACCAGCTAGTATGATCGGTCGCTGATGTAGCGGGTGATGACATCAGCAGTTGCTGGATGTAGAAGACTGTTCTTGTCTGACATAGGAGGACATGTCATGTTGTCCATTCTGCGGTTGAAGTAAAAACAGAGCACATACCGCTGTGCATACGCTATATTTAGGGGGAGCGCGGCGCGGCCAAACATAATGTGCACGTGTTGTGCAATAATGTATATTTGGTTTTAAATAAAGACGGTTAATGTATTTAAATCAATCAGTTTTGCAGACACGTTCGATACACCAACATTAAAACAAAATAGTCGTTTCTTAGTAATTCAGTTGTAGTTGTATATTTGGCGACGGAATGGAATATTTTATACGATTATGTTACAAACTAATAAAAACATACAGGTATCCTAAGAAACTTACCGAAATTCAATATCCTTGTGAAGACTACTTGGTAGACAGCTCTAACATCAGACAATCTGTAACGTAATCTGAAACAATAGAAATATACGTCATCAATATGTTATTAATGCACTAACACACGTGTACTTGTACTGAATATCATAAAGATATAATATGCGTTTTATAAACGTGCCAACAGTCGAGGGAGGAGAGAGATACTAGTTTATTAAAGTAAGCATCTACCAAATTGCTTATTTCCACAGCGCCTATTGTTATCATATTTAATTTGTAGAAATTTTAATTTTTTTATAGCTCACCACAAACCAAATCACAATTCGATAATGGTTTTGAACAGCAAAATAGCCCTATGGTCTATTATGCATTAATTCAGTCCCTATTGCAGTATGGTATTATTGGGTGGGAGGGACCTGCAAAGCCACACTATAGACAATAATTACAATTTTAATATAAAATCATTAAAAATATCATTAAAAAACCTTACGACTTCCCTACTCTAGAGATATTTCGTGAATTTAATGTACCATCTATTGTAAAATCATATAAAAGGAACGCGTCAAATTCACAAAGAATTCTTCATCAATAAAGTTAACTCCACTGATAGTATAAGCAATAGATTTAAAACAAATGGTTTAACAGCCACCCCAATGCTAAGAACGACCACTACTTGTATTTATGTATAAGATGGTTCAATATATTATTATCCTTAAACAAAATTAATTAGATAATAAGGAAATATTATTTTATGTACGGTTTAATATTGTCGTTTATGTTTTAATTAATTTTTAAATTTTCGTAAAAATATTTTTGATTAAGATTCTTCATATATATTTGTGCTATAAGTTTGTTACATATGTTTATTTTATTTATAATATATGCATATATTGTGTAACCTTAATTGTAAATTTTGAGTTTTGAACAAGCTCCCGTTAGACAAAGTACAAAAAAGTAGTTTATCGGGACTTTTTCAATTGTATTTTTTCTTTTGTAAAATGTAAAAACGAAACGAATACAATAAAAACAAATTAACCGAAACTTTGATTTATGAACAATTCAAAAAGCAAATAAACTCACTGAACTTACATAATGATACATGTACGAGTATACTATCTAGCATATAAATGACTATTTTATTATTATTCTAAAATTTATTTACGTTTATTACGTATATTTAATAAGTTTTTAATAATGTTTACATATTGAATTGTTTTTATTTATGTTTTATTACGTATGTAAATACTCCTACCATAACCACGAGCTGCTGGAGCCCAACTTATGGAGAGTAAATCAATAGGAAGTAAAAAAAACATGTTTATGATGTATTATGTAATAATTGTGTAATTTTTTGTTGTTGTAATAAATGAATAAATTAAAACTTATTGTTTTAAGGAATTTTATGGCTAAAATAGGCATTACTAACGAAAAAGGCTTATAGTGCACTGTGCGCGTGCAAATGCAAATAGGTATTATAATCCGACGTCTATTAAATAATAAATAAATAAATAAATAAATTTTCTACAGAAAACATATTTAATAATACAATACTTTGACTGTTTTGAATGGAAGCTTTTGCCGTTTTTGGACAGTCAAATTTAAATGTTCATGCAAATATTAGAAGCTGATATCAATACTAATATGGGTTTCGTTAATATTGTTACACATTGTATTGGAAAATGACAGTAAAGATACAAGGTACATTAGGATCATTCGCTCGTGTATTAACAATTTATTATTACTTATTAATCAATACATGAAACTTTGTATTCACCATTTTATTAATGTATAGATATTAACATATTTCGAAAGTGATCTTCCTCTTGATGAATATATAAAATACAATAAATATATAGTAATATACGTATTCTATATATTCCTGCTGAGGAGAGAATCGCTTTCGAAAAATGTTGATATGTATATATTAATAAAGTGGTGAATACAAAGTAATTTTAAATTCATGTTTATTAATGATGCCACAAAGTAAATACCGATCTTTCAAAGAAATTATATTTATTAATTATAAATAAAATCATATAAATAAGTCGTCGCAATGTGGATTAACCGCAGTTTGAATGGCCCTGAACGCCGAAACAGCTGTCACAATAATAAAACCTAAAAATACTTGTAGAACTTAATAATAACATTATTAAATTGGATTTACATTAAATTTAAAGAAAAATTAAATGGAGTTCTACGAATTAAACACAAAAACGATTAATCTAAAAAATATGTTTGTTTACCTAAAAGAAATACCCGAATGGTGTGCTTCAGCGTCATGAAATTTACGCAGCTCTTGGAACGCATGGGCAAAAGTGAGTTCTGAAATATTTATATCGATTCATCCACATTTTTCGTGTGCAATAAAAAAAAGATTTTGAAAAAATAATCAGGCGAAGCTATCTTCTTGGTGTGATGTGGTGGTGGTGTGATGTGGTGGTGGTGTGATGTGGTGGTGGTGTGATGTGGTGATGGTGTAATATGGTGATAGTGTGATGTGGTGGGGTGTGATGTGGCGGTGGTGTGATGTGGTGGTAGTGTAATGTGGTGGTGGTGATGTGGTGGTGATGTGGTCGTGATGTGGAGGTGATGTGATGGTGAGGTGATGGTGATGTGGTGGTAGTGTGATGTGGTGGTGGTGATGTGGTCGTGATGTGGAGGTGATGTGATGGTGAGGTGATGGTGATGTGGTGGTGATGAGATGGTGATGTGGTGGTGATGTGATGGTGATGTGATGGTGGTGTGTTGGTGATGTGTTGGTGGTGTGATGGTGATGTGATGGTGATGTAGTGGTCATGTGGTGGTGATGTAATGGTGATGTGGTGGTGATGTGGGGGTGGTGTGATGTGGTGATGGTGTGATGTGGCGGTGATGTGGTGGTGGTGTGTTATGGTGATGTGGTGGTGATGTGGTGGTGATGTGGAGGTGGTGTGGTTGTGATGTGATGGTGATGTGATGGTGACGTGGTGGTGATGTGATGGTGATGTGACGGTGATGTGATGTGGTGATGGTGATGTGAATGTGCGGTAAAACCACGTGCTAATAAATAATGTGGCGGTGAATTATCATTAACTTTTTAAACATTCACATACCATCAAGACAAACCAATTTTTAATTTGTCCGCATGGAGGACCCATCTTAGGATAAAATCTCCAATGAGTATTAGTATGCAATATAATGCACACTTTCACAATATCGACATTCTTCACAATACCCTTTCAAAACATCGAACCGAAGTAATACGTACGACCACAAATAGATGCACGAGTATAAAATGCATCGAGGGCATCTTCTGTCCCGATCCTATCTTCCTCTTCCTCTCCCCCTTTCCTTCTTATTTTGTTTTTCTTTATCTTATTAGCTTCATAAATAAAACATCTGTATTTAACCACTGTTAGCACAAGAAACTATGTTATATTACCTTTTGTTAAACTTCCTTTGTATGTACGAGTATATTAGTATTAAACGCGGTTTATTTCTTATAATTAAATAATTGCCAGGGTCGGGTTCCGTACCATCTGACCAAATCAGTAGTTAATGCGGATCATACAATTTATTACAAAGTCTTCTCGAAATATCAATGAAAAAGTACACATACTACAACATACTTCCATCACCAGTGTAACTACCATCAGTGATCTCATTACTCTATATACTCGTATACCAAAATTAAAAGTCAGCTTTAAAGGCCACACAAATTTATTTTGCTCGTTTAGTCAGGGGTTGACCATTGACACAATGCCGTAAATCTATTAATACAGTCACCACAACTTTCACCGATGACAGCGAATGGGTGAATTTTTTTTTTAAATTAGTAAATAAACTATATAATCTTTATATTAAAAAAACAGTATGGAAGATCTACACGCCTCGTATCTAGGGTGAACAACGTGTGTATGAAGAATGAGCTAATGATGAATGTATGTTTAAAATCTTGGTGTTTGAAAGAGAGAGTACGAAAACAGTGCACAATATAGTTGTGAATGATGAATACTTGGAGCAGATCGATGTATTTGAGAAGCAAGTTTACGAGAGATGGAAAGACTGATAGGGATATTGAAAAAATAGTGAATGCTGGAAACTCCATCAACGGAAGACTGAACGCGGTTGGCGCTAACAAAAAGTTAAGAGAATGTACGAGTATGAGGCGTTGTATGAATGTGAATGAAGCAGGAGGTATATCCCAAGATCGAGTTGATTAGCGGTCCGTCCTCTCTGCTTAACCCTGCGCAGAAACGGCGTGATGGTTAGTTAGTTATCTTTTAGTCAAATGTTGAACGGTAACACCTGGTAACAGGTCTGGTACAGCCACACTCTACAGTCGTCTACTGTCCGCAGTGGCACAGACAGCTGTGATTTATTTGAATGTGTTTGTCAAATAATGAGCAGTAAAGTACGTGATTAAGTTTGCCATAACGACACCGCCATGTGCCATTCCGCTTCCAGTCGATTTCCTCCGCCTGTGTCACCTAAGTGGTTGTTCGTGTTTGTTTGTTCTCCACTTTACAGGCACGTTGCTTTGTGCTTGCAGGCACCTCGCTGGGGTATTTTAGTACGCCTCGGAACATACACCACCACCCCTGGGAGTGTGGGAGTGGAGAAATTAGCGGTGTGAACGCACACACTCATTTCCCTGTCTATTTGAATAAACAATCTGATCGCCTTTAGATAATCTGAGAGGTAAGCACTTGAGGATTCTGAACTATAGAAGGATAATAACATCTAATTCAAGCCGTATTATTATTTATTTGTTTAAACCAGTATATTATATCATATCAATAGGGACGCAACTGGTACAAACAGTCAGTGAATATCCGACACTTTACTGAGGTCTGTTTCACTTCCAAATCCTTACCCAAGGTGCACTCAAGGGGAAACCGGTGATTTATAGTCATTGTTACTGGCGTGAGCCTCTAGTATAGTAGGTACATAATGAATAAAAATATTTAAAAAAATTAAATAGCAGGGGATGTATCCATGGCATTCTTGAGATGATTTTGCACAAAAACGGCGCAATGTAAATCATTCAAATATTATTACTATCGCAATTAGCCAATTCGAATGCTGCGTACTCAAAAAAGCGTGCAGACTGTGGAACATGCTCGACCAGCATCCCTTAGTGTTCGCCCCGACAGTGTGCATCTTGCCCGATGTCGCCGCACCGCGTGTGTCCACGCGTCCTGTGGGCCTGTCTGTACTTTATGCACTATATTTATGTTTAGTACCCCGCCTATGACATCTGAGCGTGTATTAATAATATGTATGTGATATTCTAACGTTTGGGATAATAACTTGTTCACACCGGTGACGGCTTGCGTCACGCCTCACGGCTCACCGCTCACGTCTCACGGCTCACGGCTCACGGCTCACGGCTCACGGCTCACGGCGGGAGATGGATAACGTCTCCTGATGATGGATGAACCGGCTAATCCCGGGGCAGGTGGGCTGTGAGGAGAGGGGAGGAGGGACTATCATTACCTCATGGCTCCATAAAATGATACAATGCCTTATAGAGTTCGGTAGCAACCCGGTTGATTTTGTATTATTTTGTTATTTATAACCACACTACTATTATCAGATCGCGGTGTCATTTTCGTCAGAAGACAAGACTTTGCAATATTCACTAACTGTCAGGAAGGATTTCTGATCTCACAAATCATCACACAACTTTTCGCCAGGGATCGAGGATTAGTAAACACTCCTTGTTTCATTGACATTCACCTTCAATCTTGACATTAGCCGACTCAAGTCGATTCACTTTATCGCGACATGTCTCAGGGAACACATTTCTACTGAATGCAGTCTATTTTTGTCCTTCCTCTGTCTATTAATGTCTCTTTGCGATACGTCTACCTGTGTGTAGTGTCTCTGGCTCATTTGACACTCTCATTTATAAAGCACGGTTCACATAGGACAGGTCAAGACTGATATTTTATGACTATTAATTACTACTTTTATTCATTTATTTTATAATAATGGTACTTACTTTTCAGAAAAAAATCAGTTCTTAAAGGTAAAATATTTCCGCAGCGAATGTGTTATGCCTAGAGAGCTTTTACATACGAAAACATGCACAAAGGTTAATTACACTTAAAAATGGAAAAAAGAAAAACTGCACCAAAGCTAAAAATACACAGGAATATAAATTAATAGAAAAAATAAATAATAAAATATCCACAAAGTCGATATTAACATTAATAACAAATAAGTGAATAAAGTAAAAAGTTGTAGTTAACAATAATCTATAAACTAGGCAGAAATAATTCGTTCATCCTCTTTTTGAAATTTACCATTTTTAGATAATTGTCAAATACATCCATATTATTTAAGTATTTGTTACCAAGACTGTGTGAGTGTTGAATTGGGGAATGCAAACTGTAGTTGGAATGGAATATACATATGTAAAAAGTTATCGTTTATCTTGTAGTTCGTTTAGGTATGTATAGGATGATTAAATGCAGGAGTTCAGAACAAACGAATTTACAATTAAATCATTTAATAAAAAGGTTAGGTAGTTAATTTTCCGTCTGTTTTATAAAGTTGGAAAATATTCTTGTTCTCTATGAGTTGAATTTTATGCGTCCACCTTTCTATGAAATTAATATTATATTTAAAATAAATATTAAAATTCGGGATTCTAAAACCGGTACATGGAATTGATGTTCCTTGCCCCAGATCAGCTGACACGTGTAGTATCTTAACTGCTTTTCACTTCCTTAGCTAACTCAAAACGTAAAGCGTCTACGCAAACAGCGGTCCACGTGATCGGTGTACGAGTATTAATCCGATCGCGCTGCTGATCTATAATCCAGCCAGCTAGATCCTAGTTTATCTCCTTGCTGTTGTAGTACCTCGATACCCCGATACCTCGATACCCCGATACCCCGATAGCCCGATAGCGCCGGCGTGTGTTGTTGATGACCATAACGATGTGATATGGTATACCTATATCATTTACCATGACGATGTAGCCATTTTGACATTACCGTGAACTAGGAAGAATGAACGAATCTTGTGATAGTTGATTATATTTACATATTTATTTTATAATTATAAACGGTGGTATTCACTTTGTGGTGTGATTATTAATAAATGAATTAAAACGTATACTTTGTATTCACCACTTTATTAATGCACACAGATAATGCAAGGAACACCTGAGGTGTTTAAATAATAACAACTATTTTCAATTTGCCAATCATATATAAATTAAAAAACAATTGAAAAATTTGTTGCCAAAAATAACAACAATAGAACAACACTTATTTATTGTAAAATACCACCGATCTGCTGAAAAATAATGCGAATTTCATAGAAAAATAAAGCTGCTTATCAACAAACAAAAAAAATTCAGGTCTCTAACAGGTTCCCGGGGGTCCCGGGGTCTCTAACAGGTTCAGGTTGTTTGTTCCCAACGACTTAATTCGTTCGTCGTGAACTGAAGAACTACTAGATTGTTTAATACGAGTACGATAGCAGTTGGCAGTATTGAGTAGGCATAGACGAACCTTGACCTTTGTTTTGTGATGAGGAGGGAAGGGTATTTTCTCAGGGACAACGAGACGTTGCTGTGTTGTATAGAATTAGGAAGGAGAAAGACAAACAATGAAACACTACTCGCATATCCCCGCACGGGAGTGAAGAGTCAGAATATAGCCAAGTAGGAAGGATGTGGAAAATCTACTCTAGGGAGAATCCCGAGCTGGCTTACCTACCCATGGATAGATGTCGCCTAGGATTATAATGTATTAACATTTTTTTAGAAAAATAAACAATTGAATGTTACGAAGAATCAGTATTTCTGATATAGCCAGGAGACACTAACATTAGTATATTAATTGTTGTTTTGTGTTTAATTCGTCATTTAATTTTTATTTTAAATTTAATGTAAATCAAATTTAATAATGTTATTATTAAGTTCTGGAAGTATTTTAGTTTTTATTATTGTGATAGCTGTCTTGGTGTTGAAGGCCATATTCAAATTGCGATTAATCCACATTGCGCCGACTTAATTATCTGATTTTATTTACTCCCACCAAATTCTAAAGCTAAAATACTCGCAGAACTTAATAATAACATTTGTAAGAGACGTGTATGACCCGCATAATAAAAAAATAGTGTAAATATTTATGCACCGGCACACAGAGACGCACGACTATTTTGATTTGCGAATCCTCTTGAGAAAGGCGTATGGTTCCAACGGAGATGTTGTCGCTCTGAGCGTAATTGACTTATGGCACCAGTCAGTATGGTCGGTCGCTGAGGTAGCGGGTGGTAATGCCAGCGGTTGCTGGGTGTAAAAGACTTTCCTTTCTGGTAGCGGCAGGTCAAGGTATCCAAGGTAGGACATACTGTCCATTCTGCAGTTGAAGTGAAAAGAAGTACATATTTTTTGAAAATGGATGGACACATACCGCTGTGCGTAAGCCTTTTATAGGGCGAGCGGCGCGGCCGAACACATTGTGCACGTGTTGTGAAATCACAGCTCGGTATGGAATTTGTGGTGCAATCTTGACTTGCTATTGCATTTATGGTGCAATATAGGCTTTTGGCTCGGTGTTGTGAAATACCAGCAATAATTTATATTTGGTTATAAGAAATATAATAAAAATAATTTTAAAAAACTAATATTAGTAGGTACATGGTTAATATTTGCATTTCGAGAACGAGTATAAAGTCGTAAAATAGTTATAGGCCCATCCACCTCAATTGACCTCCTTTCACTACTTCAATATATTTTAAACTCATTTAATTGATTTTTTTAAATTTTTATCATTTATTAAGTTAAAAGAAATACGTAATAATTTAACTTTCTTAAGGGGGAGAGGGATGTCGGAGAGGAATTATTTATTATTTGGAAATATTGATAGTATTATTACGCAATACAATAAGCATAATGTTTTTAAATAGAAACATATTTATTAAATATTTTATAAATTTACATTGGCTTAGCATTTATCAAAATCTTATCAGAAATATTACTTTTTCTGACCGTTCTATTGGATGTTTTACAAAATATTTAAAATATCAATATGATTTTTAAAGTGGAGAAAAATATTTTTTAACCTTCCTCGTTAGGTTTTTGTAAATAAACTTAACCAAAAATTTGAAATTCGCATAAAAAAAAAAAAAACATTAAAGTTACCAAGTGTTTATGAAAAAAATAAACGACACACTGTTATTTTTTTAAATTTATCTTATCGAAATGTTAAAGAAAAACCTTCATAGCATCTTTTAAGGATATCCAACTTTTTAAATGTTTTTGTAAAACATGCGTAGAACGGTCTGAACTGTGTAATATTTCTGATTTTTTTTTGATAAATGCTAAGCCCATGCAAATTTAAAAAAAAAAGAAAACTATCCCTCTTAACGTGTCCTGGTAAACATACAATTTTATTCCCACAGTATATCGGTTTAGTTGGAAAAAGTTGGAACTAGGCAACAATACACGCCTTTATACAACCACAGAGTGCTGGATGCAGAAATAATGAATTGGATGGGGAAGGAAGTCCATTACTCGTACTATTAATGTTAGCATGTCCGCTCCATCAAGCTTCTTAGATGTAGATCGAATCCAATTCTTATCGAAAACAACTATTCATACGCTCTTTCCGAATGTATACCGATCTAAGAAAACAATCCAAGAAATCTAAGTTCCCCCGACAGTGATCATAAAACGAAAAAAATATCCTCTGACATATAATTCATAGTCGGGTATTATTTGTATGAATTGTTCCACGTGTTTTCTTTATTAGCTGTTGTGTTTACACAACAGCTAATAAAGTTGTATATTTTTGCTTGTCGTTTGGATACAATAATTGATTTGGCAGCGAATGTAATGCCCCGTGACGACTATTACTATCTCTAAACAAAGAAGCAAAGAAACATTAATTTAATTTTTTTTATTTAATTCCAAACACTTATTTTTTCAAAAATATATCTAAATAATAAAGTTCTTAAGTAGATACCTACTTGTGTTTTCCATTTTGAAAATATTCTACCTAAAAAAACCTTCTTTTGAATATCTAATCTGTGCCTAGCCAAAGTGGTATATTTATTAGTTAACTTCAATACAACAAGACGGCGGGTTCAATGTTTTTCATACTAATTTAAAAACGTTAGAGCGACAGTTTCATATATTGGATTTCATTCAAACTACTCTCTAAACTTTTGAATATGTAATCTGTGGCTAACCAAAGTGGTATATTTAATAGCTATCTTCAATACAATAAGACAGGGGGTTCAATGTTTTCATACTAATTTAAAAACGTTACAGCAACAGTTTCATATATTGGATTTCATTCAAACTACTCTCTAAACTTTTGAATATGTAATCTATGCCTAATCAAAGTGGTATATTTATTAGCTATCTTCAATACAACAAGACGGCGGGTTCAATGTTTTCATACTAATTTAAAAACGTTACAGCAACAGTTTCATATATTGGATTTCATTCAAACTACTCTCTAAACTTCCGGCACTAATAATTACAAACTATGCTATTTTCAGAGAAACCGATGTAGTAATTTTCGAGAAAATCGGTGACGGACAGACAGACAAACGTTCATTTTTATATATGGAAATTTAATTTATTGGAAATGGTTATTGAAGCTTCACAAACTCATTGTTAGATGCAATGATTAAAGAAGATACTATTAACAAATCTCAATGAAACAGAAAAAGACACATAGAATTAAAAAAAAATTAACGGTTGCAACTGGAATTGAAAACAGATCCTTTGTTTCTGTGTCTCTTCTGTTTTATATGTGAGCAAACAATTTAATCATTACAACAGTCTAGGCGCCCTCGTGGCAGCCGGCTGCGTTTTGAAGTCGCTCCCGATTTACCTTGGAAGTATCGGGAAGTTATTAATTTTCCCGGTGTAAAAATAGCATAAAATAACCGCAATAATTTTTGGGCTACATTTATAAAAATTACATAATTTTAGTGCTGTCGTTTCGAGCTTAAATCAAGTTTATAATAAAAACCCAAATATTTTTAGTTGAAATCTGCTTCGTTCGCATTAGACATCGGTCACATCTGGCGGCGGTCGGTCGAAGGCCATTAACACGTGTACTATTGAAGTGCGGTGGTTGTAAAAAATATTGTATACAACCGGGAAGTGGGCTGCTGCGGCGAGAACGAGCCTTTACCTACGTCATTGAGATAGTGGCCAAGTACCTCAACAAGCACGACTTCGACCTGATCTGCCGGGTGCATCAGGTGGTAGAGGACGGTATGAGTTCTTTGCCAAGAAGCAACTGGTACAGCAGGGAATTCGATAATGCAGGAGCAATGATGTCAGTGGACGAAACGATGAAGTGCTCCTTCCGGATCCTGAAGCCGGCTGACAAGCGCCTGGCGTACGTGCAGACCAACACCAATCCGACCTGTCACGCCACCAGGGGCGTAACCAAGACAAAGAAGATTTTGAGGGCCCTCTGGATAAATCCCACCGGCCACCATCCTCCCCCGCCGCTCCACCCTTTTAAGAGTGTTTCTGTGTTATTTATCCTAAAAATATGGATAATAATTCTTTGTCTTAGCTTAAATACATTCTTGAATATAATGGAAACAGTCACTCTATCATTTGTATTAGTGTCTTGCAATATATCGTAAGGAATAAATACAGTTAGCTTCTTTTTTTTTCAATTTAACATTAAACTTAGTTTTGATAATTTAACTTCATCTCTTTATATGGTCTATAAATAATGTGTAATGATGGCCTGTCCAAAAAGAGAAAATAAATGTAAAAAAAAATAAAAAAAAATAATAATAATAAATTCGTAGAATAGACGTAATATAAGAATAATATAAGAATAGGAAGTAATATTTGTACAGCGCCCCTGAGGTGATTTCTCACAAAAGCGGCGCTATAAAAATCATCCGATTATTATTATTATTACAAATGTACCCGAAAGAACATTGGTGAATCAATTGGACCGAATCAGGGGAAACTGGAAATAATAAAAATACTTTACAAAATCGACAACACGCTTGTCGAAAACTCTGAAAACGTTTTCCGTATTGGCGTGGTAAAACCAAATAAAATCAGACCACTGAAAGTTATACTCAACGATCCTTCGCAAGTCTTAAATATATTGAGAAAAAAAAAACCTAACATTGTCAAACACTGAACATAAAATTTTTTCCGACCAAACTCCGTTACAAAGGCAAAATCTTTATGATCTCAGACAATCCCTGGCAAACCGTACCCTCGAAGGGGAAGTAGGACTGACAATAAAATTTATTAATAACAAACCATCGATAATAAAAAAATGTCTCAAAAAACCTAATCCCATAAATGGATGCTGCCCAAGTAGCCGAAAATGCCGGACCCTGAAATGCCCTGAAAAAATAAAAATCTACTACCAAAATACAAGAGGACTTTGTACAAAACTCCATGATCTTAAAACAGCAGCACCTTTACACAGACATGATATATTCATCCTTACCGAAACTTGGCTCGTCCCAGGAATAAAGTCTCCAGAACTTGGATTTACGAACCACAAGATATTTCGGTGCGACAGAAACTCAAAATCTATTACCAAATCAAGAGGAGGCGGAGTTCTGACAGCATCTAAGGAAACTGTATCAGTGAAAAAACTAAATACACAAAAGCTCGCTGGAGCAATTATTTGTGCAAATTATTACCCCCATGGAAAAATCATCATTAGAACTATATACATACCGCAAAAATCTGATATTCAAACATACAAGAAACACTGTGAAGACATTGAATTTCCCATTTCAAAACATCCTACATCTAAAATTATTATCGTCGGTGATCACAATCTTCCCAATTTGAAATGGAATTTTAGTGACAATGGCTATATTTAAATGAAAGTTCTAATGACCCAGCGCGTGAAGTGATAGATACGATAAACTATTTGAATTTACAATACATAATTTTGTGTACAATATATGTGACTGCCTTTTAGATCTAGCTCTATTAGGATAAGGATTCTATTATTTACCAGCTCACAAATACTGATTGGACTTTCTTGACTGAGGATAGTGATATTGAAAAAACCTTTCCAACAATATAAAATCTTATGTACTATCGTATGCATCAAAACACTGAACATATCCAATTTGGTTTTCCACGGACCTTATATTACTGCTCAAACAAAAAAACAGTTACATAACATTTTTAAACTTACTCACCTAATCGATGACTACTCAAACTTTTCAGCAACAAGAAAAAAATGTAAAATACTATCCAAACTGTGCTATAAAGCACACATCACCTCCATTGAGAAAAATGCACTGAAGACAAAAAACCTGTGGATTTAAAAAAAAAAATTAAACAATGAAAGCTCAGATTACCCCCTCCAATGCACCATGATGGCAAAATAGCTAATAGCATCATCGACATTGTTAATTTGTTTGCAGATCGTTTCCAAAGTGTATACGAAGACGAAATATCTGAAAATAAAATGCCATTATATACATATCATAACAAGTTACATTTACAGAACTACCACATTACACAGGAATCCTGCCTAAATAAAATACTCTCATTTGACCCCAACAAATCTGCAGGTCCAGATAACATTCCGCCAATATTTTTTAAACAATGCGCATCTACAATATCAAGTCCACTTACCATATTATTTAACCATTTACTTTCTTCTGGACATTTTCCAACTCGTTGGATATCTAGTTAATTTTCAAAAAAGGTGATGAAAAAAACTATCGTCCTATATACAATCAGCACTCCCAAAAATTTTTGAATCCCTTGTTCTCGACTTGATTTATCCATCAATACTCAAAGTAATTGATAAAAAACAACACCGATTCGTCAGTGGAAGATCAACTCCTACTAATCTATTACTTTACCAAAACTATATTACGGAATCCTTCACGAATAAAAAACAAGTTGACAGTATCTATACAGACTTTTCAAAAGCTTTCGATAAAGTATCCCATAAATTATTACTTAGTAAATTATATGCACTAGGACTGAGAGGCAACATGTTGGATTGGTTCTCAAGTTACTTATCTAACAGAATCTTGCTCGTCAAAATTAAGTCTTTATAATCTAAGGTACAAAATTGCAACTAGTGGTCTGCCGCAAGGAAGTTATCTCGGTCCCATTCTATTCCTAATATTCATAATAACTTGTTTCGACGATGTAGAAGTTCTACTTTTTGCAGATGATATTAAACTATACAAAGAAATATCCAATATTAGCGACTGCATAATCTTACAGTCAAACATCGATTAATTACATAGTTGGTGTATCGCTAATAACTTATTTCTCAACGTTGATAAATGCAAGACACTGACATTTTGTCGAATCAAAACCCCCTTATCATTTAACAACGCTATAGATAACAAAATCTTGGAAAAAGTTAACGAAATTAGTGATCTCGGAGTTTTGTTTGACAAGCAATTAAAGTTTGTAAATCACATACAACAAATAACTAATAAAGGTATGAAGACACTGGGATTTATAATTAGAACTATCAAAGACTTTGATTCGCTGGAAGTTATAAAAAAACGTATATTAGTCATTAGTGCGCAGCATATTAGAATACAATTCAATAGTGTGGTCCCCATACTATCTTATTCATATAAAAAAATATTGAACGCGTGCAGCGCAAATTTTTACGTTTTATTAACTTCAAACTACACATACCAATACAACACATAAACTATACTTTCTTTCTAAATACACTCAAAATACATACTCTAGAAAACAGAAGAAAAATAACAGACTTAACTTTTTTATTTAAAATTATTTATTGTGTATTAGACTGTTGTGAACTCCTGTAACTAATCAATTTCAAAGTACCTCATTGACAATCTCGGCAAAATATGTTATTCTGTAACAATAATTCTGGGACTAACTACCAAATGCATGCACCCATTTCTCGTCTACATATACTTGGTAATAAATTCACCTCTGCTATAGATATATTTAATATAAGTTTACCCATGTTTAAAAGATATCTGAACGATATTTTTATGTTGCAACAATTATAAGAGCATCGCATAAGAGCTATTGTTATTTTTTTAAATATTTATTATGTTGTACTTATCTACAATCCAAAAACTTGTTCCCCTTTTTTCATTCTATGTATCATGTACTATATTACGTATTATGCAATTTCATACATTTTTACATCATCCGAAATATAAAAACACAATGATTTTTTTTCTCAATATCATGCACTCATATTATACGAGTATTATATTATGCACTTGTGTATTATGTATTATGTAGATCAGGCTATTACTATTTTTATTTAAAAAAAAAGAGTAGTATCTACAAATTAAAAACCTTTCCTTTATAACTTCTCTGTGTCATGCACTAATACATTATTATACCTTCATATATATTATAAATATGTTACACTTATATACCAACAATGCATTATGATATTTTTTTAAGTTCTGTACATATAATCATTTTAATGTTAAAATATGTAAAAGCCCTTTGGGGCGTTAATGAAAAAATAAATAAATATATTTCTTTGAGATTTCTAATATATAATATAATATGATTATTTTCTTCAATGAACAAGTATTCTTTATTTGTTCAACAAATTATTATTCAGTTCTGCGCAGGCTCTTCGGAATTCGCTTTGTTCAATGAACAAGTATTCTTTATTTGTTCGACAAATTATTATTCAGTTCTGCGCAGGCTCTTCGGAATACACTTTCTACTTCTGCGGAATGTTACTTAATTTTCACAAATAAGTTTACAAACTTTATTCTGGAATTTATGAAATACGTTGTTGATTAGAGGGCAGCCAGGTAGATAAAGAGATTTGAGAAAATGTTCATTTAATTTAATTATAAGGTGAATTTTTCAGCCAACCAAAAGCAGTATCACCTTTAAAATAACGTGTAATTACGCTAAAATTAGTCTAGATTTACTGGTGTATCACTCACAGTAAAGTAAGTCTCTTGGTACGGAGCCCGCAGATACTTTAATAGTACACAACTGCCGACCCAGTACAAATCTCAAGTGCGCCCCACTGTAGAATTTTCCAGCCACCTCTGAACCGGAGCCCCAAAATACCCGAAAAAACCGTTGACTCTGTGCAGAAACGGGCGGTCCGTTTAACAGATTCGCCTATCTTAGTAAAAGGATTGCAATTTTTGAAGGTGGGAATGCTGTTCTTGTTCTGGAATATGTATTGCTTGTCTAGAATCCCAAATACACGCTATATGCCAATAGTGTAGAACGAATACAAATTAAATTCACTAAGTTTCTCCGGTTCAAATACAACAATAATTATTACTATGCACTTAAATATGTGAAACTACGTCGAACGGTAGCCATCACTATATTCCTGTATAAAATTGTAAATAATAAATATATAATAGACTGTTCTGAACTCCTACCTCAAATTAACCTTAACATACCATCGAAACGTACTTGTCACACCAAACTATTTTACACATTAAACAACAAAACAAACGCTGCAAGAAATTCGCCAATTTCCTGTATTCTCCAAACAAGTAATAATCGTTGTCCCAACTTAAATCACGACATATATTTTGACTCCTTACCATCATTTAAGAAAAATATTACTCGTAACATTAATGCGAAATCACAACTCTCCAGTACATAGCACTATTCAGACAAATAGGTACACATACACACTCACGCACACACACACACACACACACACACACACACACATACACATACGCTTTATACACTATCCACTTTTTTCATATACCTTTTTATCTTTACCGTGTATCATTCAGTTACCATTGTACTAACCCCTCCCGGTAAACTGTATGTAACCATTTACTAGATATTACATAGAGACATGGCAGTGGTACCAATCCCTGTAATCATTTTCTACATGTACTGTTGTTTCTAAAAAAAGCTCAATGAAAGACGCTCCAAGGAATTAGCGTCATTGACCCCTGCGGCACCGGTGTACAGTCGGAAACATACCAAACGTTCGCCCAACAATTGTACACGGTTGACATTTTGGCCTATGAGAACGGGTCGCTTCTACTACTCCCACAGCGAAGTTTCTGAACAAAGGGTAATTTCAGCCGCTCGGTTGTGGGATGATTTGACAGCCTCTGTGTTTCCTCCCTCCTACTATCTTCGAGACTAAAATTTACTCATTCCTGTCCTCCAAAAAATCCTCCACATATTATCCCCAAATATGACATAAACCGCGAGGGAAATTGTTTTCGTCAGGGCCTTCCGTGTAATTCATAATTACGAAATCGAAATATCAGTGGCGGAGTTGGCATCGCGTTTGGGTCTCACCCAGGCGTCGTGAGTTCAATTCCTCGGCTGGCTAAGTCCCCTATTACGACACAAGCAACATCTTCCGCTTACTGTGATGGTAGTAGGAGATTTTCAAATATTGTCAGGTTATTCGTAAACCAGGGAATATTTGTCTTTCTTCTAAAAGGAAGAAAAAAGAAAAAGAAGAATGCATACAAAGAAAATTAACCCGTGTGATTGCATATAGTGAAGGTTTGTCTGATCAATTTGGAAGGTATAATTATCGAATTTCGCACTATAAACTGCAATCTCTGTCAGTCAGATGAAATTTTCTGATGTATTCCTTTTGTAAAAAATTACACATGCATCAATTGATACACCAAACATTTTATAACAACAAATCAGCATTAATACACCAATAAGAAAATCAACAAGGAGGATGAAAGACATTTTTAAAAATTAAAGCCAATCACACAAATGCGGGATATTTCTCTCCTTTATCGCGGATATTAAGAAATAAGGAACTCCAGTACATTTTTATTTTGACATCCTAACTTAATTTTCATTATTAAAATTTTTTTTTAAATTTTTGTTTTCATGATTAAAATAATTCTTAAAGTTTACATTTTTTAAAGCCCACCAAAACGTACGAAATCTATGGTTTGTTGGGTGTGACGTCGCACGAGCCGTCGGATTAATGGTTCAATGGGCGGTAATCGATATTGTATGGATTCCATACAAAACTTCTAGGACTTTATACTCAAATTTAAATGCTTTAAATTAAAGAAAACATTGTAGAATATCAGCGTCTCGTTACTAATGTACGTGAATTGTACCAAAGTGTAAAAATACATTCATATCTGCAACTAATTAACAATTTATGAGCGTTCGAAGAAAGTCCCTAGCTCACTTTTTAATAAGTAGCTTAAAATCAGAATCGCTTGCGTTAATAGCCTCATTCATTTTTCTGCGCATGCGCAAAAAACAGACGCATGCGCATTGTGCATCTGCGGACTTCAACAATCCGTGACAGCAGTGGACAGATATCAACTTGAATGTGTTGGATAAATTGAATAGGTTTGAAATATTGGTGTAACTTCAATGGCTTGACATAAAAATATGCATTGTAAGAAATAATAGCTTATCATTAGAAATCTCCCGCTTCCAGAATAACTGAAGAAATAATCACCAAAGTGCCAATAACATTGTTGTTGGAAGGGGTATAGATTAATATTACGTAGACAAATTCGTGAAAACTGGTATGAATTTTCAAGCAAAAACTCTCAGCTAGTCGCAATAAACAAACATAATGATTTTACTAGCGAAATGAACACTGTAAACAGCGAAATTATAAGCCAAATGCATGATAAACAGCGGAAAAACATCTTATCTGGCTATAGTTGGGGTCAAAAACGGCACGTGTGACGT